>CM075958.1:9591820-9634320 GCA_038048745.1 Coluber constrictor foxii | reverse complement strand
GACAAATGGTTGTCCAATCTCTTCTTAAAAACCTCCAGTTTAATGCTCGAAGTGTTGAAGCACTCACAACTTCTGATCCACGGATTAATTGTTCTCACTGTCAGGGAATTTCCCCATAATTCCAGGCTGTTTCTCTCCTTGATTAGTTTCCATCCGTTGTTTGGAGAATAAGTCGACCCCCCCCCTTCTCTGGGACCAGCCCTCAAATACTGGAATAGTGCTACCATGTCCCCCCCACCCAGTCCTTCATCGCTACCTTGGGTGAGCATAGACAGTGTTTTGCTACTTTCTGCATGATTGTGTTTATCACTGGAGCGTAGAAGTTTTCAAAGGAAAAGATGCACAAGGCAATCTATTTTGTTATTGTGTGTGTCTGTCTGTGTCTGTGTGTGTGTAAGGATGGATCTCCTTGCTTTGCCTCCTCAAGGCAGTGTGACCTAGAGAGCTTGCGGTACGGCTACCGCAACACCAGAATCAGCCAACGAATGAGACGGCAGAGAAGTCGGTCACAGCTGTGTGATCCAGGGGTGGGTACAAAATTTTTTTTACTACCGGTTCTGTGGGCGTGGTTTATTTTGTGGGCGTGGCTTGGTGGTGGGGTAATGTGACTGGATGGGCGTGGCCAACTCTTTTTTTAATATACTTTTAAAAGCATTTTTTTCTACAACCTTAAAGAGGTTGCAGAAAAAAAATGCTTTTAAAAGCCTCTGACGATCAGGCAATTCAGCTGGGATCGCCAGAGGCCTTTAAAGGCATTCCCCACCCCCCTACAACCTCTTTGGCTGAAGAGAAAATTGCTTTGGGTGTATGTAGTGGGTTTCAAATCCTGGCGCTACAAGTTCGCTATCAGGAGCGTGCGGGTGCGTGGGCTTGCTTTGCGAGCACATGGTGCTTCTGCACAGAGCATTTTTGATGATGTCTGGGTGAGTGGGCGGAGTTTCCTGCTGCCGCAACCGGTTTGCCCGAACCTGGGTGAACCACTAGCAACCCACCAATGGGCAGAAGTGTCCAAGTGAGGGAAGCTGTCAGAAAAGTCAAGATGGCCACTGCAACGATACGATTGAAGCCCCATACACTTTTGTGACAAACCACAACAAGGGTTGGAGCTTCGATTACTCTGCCGTGGCTCCCGTCTCAAACTTACCTCTTTTAGTTACTCAGGAAGCGTATAAATTGCTCTCACCATTTCCATTTATGAACCACCTCTGATCCCATTTTTCCAGCAAAGGGTAAAAATTTCAACTGGAGGCTTTCTGGTCAAAACAATTATTTTATAATGAGAATAAACTTTTAGACCTCCTTTAACTCCCTGAGTTGAGTTGACCTATCGACAAAAAACCTGTTTCTGGAATGCCTCTGTTTTGGCTGCAATCATTTCTGCCCCAGTTGTTTTCCCAACATTTTGTCGTCTTTTTTTATTTTCTTTTAATGCGCACCTTCCAACATGCAGCTAGGCTGCAACTGTGGCAGAATAAAAATCTGAAAATGTAAGATTTGATCGAGTCTGTCCTGCAGATGTCCCGATGGCCATTAGATGGTGGCTGAGCTAAGGTTCTGGACATAGCTTTGCCACCTAGATCAGGGGTGAAATATTCCCGGTTCGGACCGGATCACCCAATCTGGTAGCGAAGGCTACAGGTGGTTCGGAGAACCGGTAGCAAAAATCCCTGCACCGCCCCCCCATGCCCACCTGAGCCGCATGATAAACAAAGCTGTTTTTTTTTTACTTTTAAAAGCATTTTTTCTACAACCTTAATAGGTTGCAGAAAAAAAAGCTTTTAGAAGCCTCTGACGATCAGGCAACTCAGCTGGGATCACCAGAGGCTTTTAAAGGCATTTTTTCCCCCTACAACCTCTTCAGTCGAAGGGGTTGCAGAAAAAAATGCTTTGAAAAGCCTCTGACAATCCCAGCTGAGCCGCGCGATCATCAGAGGCTTTTTTAAAAAACTTTTAAAAGCATTTTTTCGGCAGAAGAGGTTGTAGAAAAAATGTTTTTAAAAGTAAAAAAAAAAAAGCCACTGATGAGGTGGGTGGGGTAAGCGAGCGGCGACTGGGCCGGGACCAGTTCGGGGGCGTGGCCAGCCAATGTTATTACCAGTTCTCCGAACTACTACAAATTTTTACTACCGGTTCTTGCAAACCGGTGCGAACCAAGAACAACCCACCCCTGACCCACACACACCTCTGGGGTCATCCTGGAAAATGTAAGGAACCGTCCCGCATCGCTTTGGCCCGGTCTATCCAAAGCAAAGAGGAAGCATGCCAGCAGTTTGGGGAACGGCATCAAGCTGGCCACATCCACCCAGTCGGCCACGCACACCCAGTCGGCCATGCCCAGTGAGTGGCAACAAGCTGGCAACGCCCACCCAGTTGGCCACACCCACCAAGTCGACCATGTCCATCTGTGGCTGCCCCCGTCACCCCGAGGTCAACCACAGCCCTGATGCGGCCCTCAATAAAATTGAGGCACTCTAAAACAACTAGACACAAAGAGAGGGGTTTTTTTTTAGCCTTCTTTCTTTTTGTCTCAGTTTAATATTCCTGTTTCCATTTCCCATAAATTCTCTATTGTTGCATCATTCTAGGAAAGCGGTCACCAACGGGTGGTCCGTGAGAAAATTTTATTGGTCCACAGAACAATTATTTGCATTTTTGATATTGCACTAAATCAGGGGTCCTCAGACTATGGCCCCTGGGATGGATACATGCAATGAATGTTTTGTGTTGCTGCAGAGAATCTCCCCCTTCGGGGTCTTTTTTTGTGGGTCGGAGGGGGGCAGAAATTCTGACTCGGGGTTTGTTTCAGCCTCCTGGTGTGGGGCTTTGGGCAAAGGCTGGAGGGAAGGGCCACTGGTGGCAAAGAGCCAGAGGACCTCGTTCCAGTGGGACTGCCTCATGGCCTGGAACTGGGTGACTGTCTCAGTCCTCTGAGCCTCCAGGCGCCGGGACCTGGCCTTGCACTCCCGCAGGTCTTCCCTCTGCTCGGAAAGCCTATGCTCCTAGTCCTCAGTGAGGTGCTTCTGCTGAGCCTCCTTCTCGGTCAGATCCAATTTGAACTGAGCTCTTTTGTCAACTCTGGTGGCTGCTTAGCTCCAAAAACTGCTTCCTGTTGGGGCCCTAAGGAGCCCGGGTGGGGAGGCAAGGAGTGGCTGGGAGGGGAGGGGCGAGTAGAGGCTGGCGAGTTGCCCCTTGATGTGAGTGACATCGAGTTGATCACACCCGCCCAGTCACATGTCCACCTAGCCACGCCCACCCAGCCGGTCATTAGGCAGTTCATATTAGTGGTCTGTGGGATTTAAAATTATGAAGTTAGTGGTCCCTGAGGTCCAAAAGGTTGGGGACCCCTGTTCTAGGGCATCAAAGGGGGGAAAGCGAGGCTCTCTCAAGGAGGGAGGGAGGGGGGGGGACTGTTATCCCAGAATGCCTTGGTGTGGATTTTTAGTCTCAGGGCATTGTGGGAAGAAAAAAAAAAACAGGAACAGACGATGCAATCCATTCTTTTCCCAACCCCTCTGTACAGCAAAACACAGCCGTACCTATGAAGGACATCTGGATGTTTTGATTTGCAAAGAATTATCCACGGACCGCTGCCGATGCAAATTAAATTTTTTAAACGGAGGAAAATAGAAGAGTTCAAAAATTGCAACAAGCCCGTTGCTGTTCCGTTAGCAACATCCGCAGAACGGAATGAGGATGATACAGGCGAACTTTGACTTACAACGATTTGTTTAGTGACCGAAGTTACAATGGGACTGGAAAAAAGTGACTTATGAATATTTTTCACACTTATAACCATTCCAGCATCCCTGGGGTCACCTAAATAAAATTCAGACACTCAGCAGCTGTCTCTTATTTATGACGGTCACAGTGGCCTGGGGTCACGTTGATCCCCTTTTAAGACCTTCGGTCAAATGACGTCAATAGGGAAGCCAGTTTCATGGAACAAGCAGAGGTGATATTCAGCCGGTTCGTGCCAGTTCGAACGAACTGGTAGCGGAGAACGCAGATGGGCCTGCCCACCTGCCCTGGCGCTATGCTGTCCTATTTAAACACATTTTTGAGGCCAGGCTCATGCACAGAAGGCAGACGCATGAGCAAAGCGTGTACGTGGAAGGCCGGGCGATGCGTGGAAGATGGGTGCGCATGTGAAATGCGCACACGCGGCGAACCAGTGGTAACAAAATGTGAAACCTACTGCTGGGAACAGCCATGTTACTAACTTAACAACTGTGCCAGGAAAGGTTGTAAAATGAGGCAAGATTCCGTTGTCTCAATTAGCAACAGAAATGTTGGGCTCAACGGCAGTCATACGTCGAGGACTACCTATATCAGTGATGGCAGTAGGGGGAGCATGGGGGGATTGCGCCCATGCGTGACCACAACCATAATTCAGTGTGCCCCATCCCCCCACTTTTGGCATGCGATGGCACAGTAGGCCTGTTTTTCGCCCTCCCCAGGCTCCAGAGATTTTCTTGGAGCCTGGAGAGGGCGAAAAGAGCCTTCCCCATCCTCCTGGAGGCCCTCCGGAGGCTGGAAACAGCACATTTGCCAACTTCCGATGGGACTGGAAGGCCCATTTTAGCCCTCCCCAGGCTCCAAAGCCTTTCTAGAAGCCTGAGAAGAGCACAAACAGCCTTCCCCACTCCCCCGGAGACCCTCCAGAGGCTGAAAATAGCCTGTTTCCTGACTTCCAGTGGGCCCGGAAAGCCCGAAAATCAGCTGACTGGCGGTCACATGTGCTCCCGTGCCCACCGATATAGCTCCGCGTGCCACCTGTGGCATCACGGGCCTATACCCACAGCCATGTGAACAAAATCCTGCCCTTTTTTTAATGCATGGCTGCCATTTTGACTTCTTTGACCATCCCGGGGGCATTCCAGGCGCCAATATTTCTTCCCAGTGAAACGAAATTTCAGCGGGCATCAAACGTAAGAGCAGAACAACAATTAAAAAAAAAAAACTTAGGAAATTTGTCCCCAGATAATACCCATTAATTCAGCGTCCTCCCGTGGGAACCAGGAAGGGAGATGTGGTGCTTCTTCTAATTTATGAATATAATGAATCTCTCCGATTCGCGGGGATTTTTTTCCCCCTTCGGAAAAGTGGAATCATAAAAAAGAGGACGGGCCAATCGCAAACGTTTCTAGAAGTGTAATAAAGCCACACTCCTCTTTAAGAGGTCCTCAGAGGATAAGAAGTATAAAGAGACGGGGGAACGAAGGATGGGCCGATAACGCCAATTTCGTTGTTCTCATCTCCTGCTTTTTGGCAAACCGTTCGGGTGTAACTCGTCAAATTTGAAATTAATTCTTAAGTCCTATTTTGGGGCTACGTTCTACCCGCCTCAGACATGTATAATGTTCTCTCGACCATTTTTTGCCAAAACGCATGTCCGTTTTGCAACTACGGAGCTAAAGGAGAAACTTCTTAACAGTAAGGACAGTTAACCAGTGGGACACCTTGCCACCAGAAGTTGTGTGTGCTTCATCCCTGGAGGCTTTTAAGAAGAGACCGAGCAGCCACCTGTCTGAAATGGTAGAGGGTCTCCAGCTTTAGCAGGGGGTTGGGCTAGATCAGGAGTCACCAGCCTCTCGGACCTCAGGGACCGCTAAATTCATAATTTTACATCCCACGGACATCTAATACGATCTGTCTAATGACTGGTTGGGTGGGAGTGGCTAGGTGGTCATGTGACTAGGTGGGCGTGACCAATGATATCATTCACATGGAGGGGCACTTTGCCAGCCTCTACTCGCCCCTCCCCTCCCAGCCACTCCTCCCCTTCCCGGACTCCTTAGGGCCCCAACAGGAAGCAGTTGTTGGAGCTAAGCAGCCATCATGAGAAAGAGTTGGCAAAACAGCTCAGTTCAAATGGGATCTGGCCGAGAAGGAGGCTCAGCAGAAGCACCTCACTGAGGACTACGAGCATAGGCTTTCCAAGCAGAGGGAAGACCTGCGGGAGTGCAAGGCCTGGTACTGGCACCTGGAGGCTCAGCGGGCTGAGATGATCAGCCAGTTCCAGGCCGTGGTGCAGTCCCACTGGAACGAGGCCCTCCGGCTCTTTGCCACCAGCGGCTCTTCCTTCCAGCCTTCACCGAAAACCCTGCACCAGGAGGCTGAAGCAGACCCCAAGTTGGAATTTCTGCCCCCCTCCGAATCACACAAGAAGACCCCGAAGGGGAAGAGTCTCTGCAGCAACACAAGCATTCATTACATGTATCCAGCCCAGGGGCCGTAGTTTGAGGACCCCTGATTTAGTGCAATATCAAAAATGCAAATAATTTTTCTGCCGACCACTAAAATTTTCTTGCGGACCACCCGTAGTCCACGGACCACCGATTGGAGACCACTGGACTAGATAACTTCCAAGATCCCGTCCAGGTCTATTATTCTGTTATAGTAATAGCAGTGTTCCAATATTTGAGGGGCTACCACAATGAAGAGGGGAGTCTACCAATTCTGCAAAGCAGCTGAAGGCAGGACAAGGAACAACGGGTGGAAACCAAGGAGAGAAGCAACCTGGAATTAAGGAAGAACTCCCTAATAGTGAGAACAATTAGCCAGTGGAATTAAAAAAAACCACTTATCTGAAATGTTATAGGGCCATGATGGTGAACCTACGGCACGGGTGCCACAGGTGGCACGCTGAGCCATATCGGTGGGCATGTGAGCGTTGCTGTAGCTCAGCTATGGCACATATGTGTGAGCCAGCCAGCTGATTTTTGGGCCTTCTGGGCCAACCAGAAGTCAGGAAATGGGCGGTTTTCAGCCTCCGGAGAGCTTCCGGGAGAGTGGGGAAGTCTGTTTTTGCCCTCCCCAGGCTCCATTAAAGCCTCTGGAGCCTGGGGAGGGCAAAAAACAGGCCTATGGGCACTCCGTAGAGAAGACCTCTGTTAGGAAATGAGTATGACCTACCTTGTTGGGTTGGCAATATATAAACCGTCAATATAGACTGTTGTATTGCATCATACTGTGTCCTGATTGGTTAGCTCTGTAGCCAATCTCTTTAAGAGGGAGCTAGAAACATGGTTTGTTTCTCTTTGCTGTTCTTGCTGTCTGATGTCTCTGTATGCTCTGTTTGCAAATCCAGAAGAACTTTTTATTGTGAATGACTACGCCGACTGGTAAGAAGACTTTGTAATGGGATTATTCCTGGACTGTCGTTTTGCTATCTCCTGCTTTATATGTGTATGACCTGGACTGTTTATTGGACTGTGCCTTGCTATTTCCTGAAAGTAAACACAACTCCGTGTATCTGTGCGTCGACTATGTTTTACTCGTACCTACTCTCAATCGCTTTCAGGTGCACCTCCTTGCTATTCAAGGGTTACTCTGCGAACTCCTTAACAACCACCAAGGACAATTCCAGCTCTTTTCATATCAGAGGTGAGTTTCACACATTTTTATCACCGGTTCACCGCACATTGAAAATGTTTGCCGCTACCGATTCGCCCAAACCAATCTGAACCAGCTGAATCCTACCACTGATTTTGATTGATTGATTGAAGTTGGGGGTGGGAGGCAATGTTTTTCATGTACTTCCTTATATTTTGGCTGATAGGGTTTTTCTCTGGCTTTCCCACCCCACATATAGATAGTCCTTTATTTATTGACCGAAGTTACAACGGCACGGGAAAAAGCAACTTAGGACCGTTTTTCACACTTACGACTGTTGCAGGGCCACGTGATCCAAATTCAGATCCTTAGCAACCGACTCATATTGATGACCGTTGCCGCATCCCGGGGTTATGCGATCCCTTTTTGCGTCCTTCCGACGAGCGAAATCAACGGGGAAGCCCGGTTCACCTAACAACGGTGTCACCGACTTAACAATTGCAGTGAGTCACTTAGCAACCGCGGCCAGGAAGGTCGTAGAATGGGGCAAAACTCACTTAGCAAATGTTTCACTTGACAAGAGAAATTTTAGGCTGTATTGTGGTCGTAAATTGAAGTTTACCTGTTCTTGTAAGAAACCAAAAAAAAAAAAAAGAAAGAAAGAAAAGAAAAATTCCAGATTTGCTTCTTACATTAAGAGACCTGCAAGGCTCAAACATCAGGTTGCAGAAAAAACAGGGCTGCGGAGATCTCCAAAGCAATTTCTCCACAAATGTATTTTATTTACTGCAATTTTTTTTTTTAAAAAAATCACTTTTTAGTAGTTCGATAAATAATTCAAGGTGGTAAATATTCCTGATGCTCTTTCCTCCCCCTGTTTTTCCCATAAGAGCAACCGGTGAAGTGAGGTCATCAAAAGTCACCCAGCTGGCTTACATGCTTAAGGCGGGACTAGAACTCACCGTCTCCTGGCGATTGGCCCAAAGTCACCCAGCTGGCTTTCATGCTTAAGGCGGGACTAGAACTCACCGTCTCCTGGCGATTGGCCCAAAGTCAAGCAGCTGGCTTTCATGCTTAAGGCGGGACTAGAACTCACCATCTCCTGGTGATTGGCCCAAAGTCAAGCAGCTGGCTTTCATGCTTAAGGCGGGACTAGAAGTCACCATCTCCTGGTGATTGGTCCAAAGTCACCCAGCTGGCTTTCATGCTTAAGGCGGGACTAGAACTCACCGTCTCCTGGTGATTGGCCCAAAGTCACCCAGCTGGCTTTCATGCTTAAGGCGGGACTAGAACTCACCGTCTCCTGGTGATTGGCCCAAAGTTACCCAGCTGGCTTTCATGCTTAAGGCGGGACTAGAAGTCACAGTCTCCTGGTGATTGGCCCAAAGTTACCCAGCTGGCTTTCATGCTCAAGGCGGGACTAGAACTCACAGTCTCCTGGTGATTGGCCCAAAGCTACCCAGCTGGTTTTTATGCCTAAAACAGGACTGGAACTCACCATCTCCCAGCTACTAACTCCAAATCACCCAGCTGGCTTTCATGCCTAGGGCAGGACTAGAACTCACCATCTCCTAGTGAATGGCCTAAAATAATCTCCCCTTTCCCACCTTCACCCAGCACCTAGTCCTCAAGAGAAGGCTGCAAGGGCCCACCCTCCCTTCCCGTCTTCTTTCCTCCAAATATTTTCCTATCTTCCACCGTCAACCGAAGCCTGCCGTTCCTTCTCTCCAGTGTGGAGACGGCCCTTGGAGAATGCATTTGCTCTAAGACGATAAATAACAGATTGAAGTGGAAAGTGATTTACTGTTGGCATCACAGTTCCGCTGAACTGCCTCCGCTACGCCGCCGAGCACTTCCTTCTCCCCGCCGTGCGGGCCAAAACCTCCTGGGAACCGCCAAAAAACAAACAAACTATTGGATGGCGCCGTACGCTAAGCGCCCTCCCGACAATCTTTTCTCCGTACGGGACAAGCGCCGGCGAGAACCGAGAGGAAGCCGCGTTGTTGCAATTCGCAAAGATGGCATTCGGAGGGTCCCAGGGGGTGACGGAAGACCTGTGTTGTGCTGTTGTGTTACAAACCCTCTCTGCAAAATGCCAGCGGAACCGACATATTCCCCGGACGCTGATTTGAGGGGGCACCTTTAGTTCTGCTTCACTTTGCCGCACAATTAAGGGTTGTTGGAAGAGGTGGAAAACTCGCGTTTTGCTGTTTTCCCGCAACGTTGGCTATTCCCAAACGGGAGACGCTCCCAGGAGACACTTCAATTGGAGCCAAAGTGATTGTGGGTTTTTTTGGGTTTCCTAAGAATCTGACCTACTTTTCTTCCTTCTTACCTTTCCATCTGGTTTCTCCACGGCCTTTCTTTGTTTCTTGGGTCTCATTAAAATAACAAGCCAACAAAACAAACAAACAACAACAAAAAAAGCACAACGTATCACAATGTTCCTTTGTGCCGGTTTGAAGGTCTCACTTAAGTCTCCCGGGAGAGTTATAATGATGACGTGGGCTTCCCTGACATTCTCGTGCAATTGATGCGAGTTTTATCATGACGGAATTGACCGCCGGGTTGAAATTTTGCAATCCGGGAACGTGCCTCGGTGGAGAACAGTGTAATTACCGCATCGACATTATTTGCAGATTTTTTTTGTCCCGCGGGAGGGATTTGCATCGTTATGGGATGCTGTAATTATAGTGTCGTTTCTGAATCGGCGACGGAAAAAAAAGAAACCTGCATGAATTTGGTATAAAGAAAGAATTCACGCGATTTGCACATTGGTGGCCATATAATAATAACAACCCAGGAACGATGTATGTGAGAAAGGGGTGTGGTGGCTCAGTGGCTAAGATGCCGAGCTTGTCGATCGAAAGGTCGGCAGTTCAGCAGTTCGAATCCCTAGTGCCGCGTGGTGCTCCTGTGACTTGTCCCAGCTTCTGCCAACCTAGCAGTTCGAAAGCACGTAAAAAATGCAAGTAGAAAAATAGGGACCACTTTTGGTGGGAAGGTAACAGCATTGCGTGCACCTTTGGCATTTAGTCATGCTGGCCACATGACCACGGAGATGTCTTCAGACAGCGCTGGCTCTTCGGCTTTGAAACGGAGATGAGCACCGCCCCCTAGAGTCGGGAACGAGTAGCACATATGCGCGAGGGGAATCTTTACCTTTACCTTAATGGATGTGAGAGTTGGACCATCAGCTATTTTCCAAGGCACCCGAAGGCCGGACAAGGAATAATGGATGGAAACTGATGAGGAGAGATTCAATCTGGAAATAAGGAGAATTTCCTGACAGTGAGAACAATCAACCCATGGAACAGAAGTTGCCTTCAGAAGTTGTGGGAGCTTCATCCCTGGAGGCTTCCAAGAAAAGGTTGAACTGCCACCTGTCAGAAATGGTGTATGATCTGCTTAATTACACATCAGAGTTGCGTTTGACCTTGGGGATGTGTGGCCAGGGGGCATGGTCAGCTCAACATCACTCGTGTCAGGGGCACCTGTCGTGGCCCAAGCACTCTGCCAGCAAAAATGTCGGGGGCACCTGTGGTGTCCTGAACTCTGTTTTCGGTTGTGACAGCCTCCTGCAACACTCTACCAGTGGAAACGGAGCTCCGGAGAGCCACACACTGCCCTCTCGAGCTCCGTTTCTGCCGGCAGAGGCACCGTGGGCCAGTCCTTCACTGTTTCCATGTCGGCCCCCGTGGGCCAAATCTAAGCACCCTGTGGGCCAGATCCAACCCCCAGGCCTTGAGTTCGATACCCCTGTCCTAAATCAAGGAGCACCTGTACCTCCGTTCAGCTTCTGAGCACCCATAATAGACATCCTTTGGGATGCTCTTCCCGTATCTTTTTTTTTTAAAAAAAGAGCTTTCCTCCTCCTCTCGTTCTCCCCCCTCCCTCTCCCTGCTCCAATTAATTGTTTTAATTAGGGAAACACGGCTTCCACTCCCGACTGTCGTTCGCCAGCTGAAACGTTGCTAATTATAGGGAGAGGAGAGAATGGTGGCTTGTTAGATCTCCCGCTTCGGCCGAGAAGGCGGAAGGACGGGGAAGACGGGGAAAAAAAAATTAAGAGATACAGTATTTTAAAATTTTGGTGCAATGGCTCGGAATGGATGAGAATGGTAAAACAGAGCTGAGATAATTGGGCCCCAGAGACAGGAGAGGGTCCCTCGACTTCGCCCCAGACTCGCTTGGCACAAAATGTAGACTCTTTGGGGAGAAACAGAAATGCAGGGAGATCTCAGCTTACAATCAAAACTCAGTCCAAGATATATGTTGCTAAGCGAGACGTTTGTTAAGTGAGTTTTGTCCTATTTTACGAACTTTCTTGCTACAGGTGTTAAGTGAGTCACTGCAGTTGTTAGGTTAGTAACACAGTTGTTGAGTGAATCTGATTTTGCTTGTCAGAAGGTCTATCATCTATCTCTTATCTATCTATCTATCTATCTATCTATCTATCTATCTATCTATCTATCTATCTATCTATCTATCTATCTATCATCTATCTATCTATCTATCTATCTCTCTATCTCTCTATCTATCTCTATCAATTGATTGATCTATCTATCTATCTGTCCTAAATATCTATATATCATCTATTTATCATCTCTCTATCAGTCTCTCTCTCTCTCTCTCTCTATCTATCTATTCTATCTATCATCTATTTATCATCTATCTCTATTTATCATCTATATCTCTATATCTCTATATCTATCAATCTATTTATCTCTATATCTATCTATCATCTATCTCTATCATCTATCTATCTATCTATCTATCTATCTATCTATCTATCTATCTATCTATCTATCTATCTCTATCAATCGATTGATCTATCTATCTATCTGTCCTAAATATCTATATATCATCTATTTATCATCTCTCTATCTATCAGTCTCTCTCTCTCTCTCTCTCTCTATCTATTCTATCTATCATCTATTTATCATCTATCTCTATTTATCATCTATCTCTATATATCTATCAATCTATTTATCTCTATATCTATCTATCATCTCTCTATCATCTATATCTATCAATCAATCTATCTATCATCTATCTCTATCTATCTATCAATCAATCTATATATAATCTTATCTATCATCTATTTATCATCTATCTCTATCAATCATCTATATCTCTATCAATCAATCAATCTATTTCTATCTATCTATCTCTATCTATCTATCTATCTATCTATCTATCTATCTATCTATCTATCTATCTATCTATCTATCTATCATCTATATCTTCTATCTATCTAACATTTATTTATCATCTATCTATATCTATCATCTATATTCTATATATCTCTATCTATCTATCATCTATCTATCATCTATTTATCTTCTATCTATATCTATATCTATCTATATTTCTATCCATCTATCTATTTATCTATCATCCATCTATATCTCTATCTATTCTATCTATCATCTATCTATCTATCTATCTATCTATCTATCTATCTATCTATCTATCTATCTATCTATCTATCATCTATCCATCCATCCATCCATCCATCCATCCATCCATCCATCCATCCATCCATCCACATACCCATCCACCTACCTACCGCAGCTGTTCCACTGATTAATTGTTTTCACTGTGCGAAAGTTTCTCCTTAATTCCGGGTTGCTTCTCTCCTTGATGAGTTTCTATCCGTTGTTTCTTGTCCTGCCTTCTGGTGCTTTGGAGAATAGCTCGACTCCCTCCACTTTGGGGCAGCCCCTCAAATACTGGAAGATTGTTATCATGCCCCCCCCCCCATTCCTTCCTTTCTCTAGACTAGCCAAACCCAATTCTGGCAGCCGTTCTTCGTAAGTTTTAGCCTCCAGGCCTTTTAATCATCTTAGTTGCTCTTCTTTGCACTTTTCCCAAAGTCTCAACATCTTTTTTGTCATGTGGTGACCAAAACTGAATGCAGTTATTCCAGGTGTGGCCTTACTAAGGCTTTACAAAGCGGTACTAAGACTTCACGTGACTTTGATTCGTGTCTTCTGTTTACGAAGACCGGCCGCGCGGGTTTTGATGGGAGCGACGTGGCGCTCCCATGTGACCCCCCTCCTGCGCGAGCTGCACTGGCTCCCGGTGGTCTTCCGGGTGCACTTCAAGGTTTTGGTTACCACCTTTAGAGCGCTCCATGGCTTAGGACCTGGGTACTTAAGAGACCGCTTTCTGCCACCGATAGCCTCTCACCGACCAGTCCGCTCCCATAGAGAGGGGCTCCTCAGGGTGCCGTCGGCCAAACAGTGTCGACTGGTGGCCCCCAGAGGGAGAGCCTTCTCTGTGGGGGCACCTGCCATCTGGAATGAGCTCCCCTCAGAGATATGGAGAATTGAGGACTTACGCACTTTCTGCCGCGCCCTAAAAACGCTTCTATTCCAACAGGCGGGGCTGGCCTAACTCTTCCTTTTAAATTGGTTTTAAATTGGGTTTTTAAATGTTTATATAAATTGGTGGTTTTAAATTTTCGAGCCTAAATGTAATCTTTTTAAATAGTTTTTACCTTTTGTATGTAAAGTGTATTTTATTTTTGGCTGTTCACCGCCCTGAGTCCCTCTGGGAGTAGGGCGGTATACAAATTTAAACAAACAAACAAATAAATAAATAAATACACAACCCAGAATTGTATTCACTTCGTTGGCTGCTGCCACAAGTTGCTTGCTCACATTTAAGGGATTGTCCACTAGGACTCCAAGGTTCCTCTCAAATGTTGGGGTCAATTTTCGTTGTATGTCAGGGAACTTAGAATAACTTTATTGTCACTTGGAATCAGAGAAAAACCTACTTGTATTGCAGAGAACGTAGCACTAGTAGGCCATAGTAGGGCTGAAAGGGACCTCGGAGGTCTTCTAGTCCAGCCCAGTGGTGAAATCCATTTTTTTTTACTACTGGTTCTGTGGGCGTGGCTTGGTGGGCTTAGTGTGGCTTGGTGGGCGTGGCTTGGTGGGCGTGGCAGGGGAAGGATACTGCAAAATGGGGCTCCCCTTGAGGTGCACCCGGAGGCTCCAACTGGTCCAGAATGCGGCCGCGCGGGTGATCGTGGGGGCGGCATGGCGACATGGCATTCCCATGTAACACCTCTCCTGCGCGAGATGCACTGGCTTCCGGTGGTCTTCCAGGTGCGCTTCAAGATATTGGTTCTCATCTTTAAAGCGCTCCATGGCTTAGGGCCTGGGTATTTACGAGACCACCTTCTGCCACCGATAACCTCCCACTGGCCAATATGCTCCCATGGAGAGGGTCTCCTCAGGCCGCCATCGGCCAAACAATGCCGACTGGCGGCCCCCAGGGGGAGAGCCTTCTCTGTGGGGGCGCCCGCCCTCTGGAACGAACTACACCCAGGGATACGACTGATCCCGGACCTCTGTACTTTCCATAAGGCCCTGAAGATTTTTCTATTCCAGCAAGCCGGGCTGGTTTAAAATTTTTTAATGGGTTAATTTTATGGGTAAGGGGTTTTAAATTGAGGAAGCCAAATTTATTTAATTATGTTTTAAATTATTTTAAATTTCATATTGTATGTATTTTAATCTTAGCTGTTCACCGCCCTGAGTCCTTCAGGAGAAGGGCGGTATACAAATTTAATAAATAAATAAATAATAAATAAATAAATAAAATCCCCATTCCCTCCCCACTCCTGGGGGAAGGATATTGCAAAATCTCCATTCCCACCCCACTCTGGGGCCAGCCACAGAGGGTATTTGCCGGTTCTCCAAACTGCTCAAAATTTCTGCTACCGGTTCTCCAGAACCTGTCAGAACCTTCTGGATTTTACCCCTGGTCCAAACCCCTACTCAAGGCAGGAGACTGTATGCATCCCAGTTAAACGATCATCCAGTCTATTTTTGAAAATCTCCAGGGTTGGGAAGGATATTTGTCAAATAATACCTTTCACCAACTGTACTAGCATTGTAGCCTGTCCATTATTATTATTTTCCTCCTTAGAAACCTAAAAAACTGACCGCAGGAATAAGACTCTGTGTCCATCAAGCCTGCCCTCTGAGTTCTTGCTGCTTCTTTTTTTAAAATTTTTTATTTATAACACAACACAATATTACAAATACAAAACACAACACTTAATATAAATTCCTTTTTTACAACTGTTTCGTTCGGTCATCTTCTAATATTTACATCTTCCCCCATTTCCCTTTATACTGTACTTTTCCTTCTTGTCCCTTTTTCACTTATTTACATTATATTTCCTAACAATCGTGATATTAATTTTGTCCATTTTATACATTGCCCTATCAACCTTTTACATTTATGATTTCTCCCCTTGCATTATTATTCACTATTTCTAATCTCCAGTCAGTTGTACCATTTGTTCCATATTGCATAGTATTCCTTATCTTCCTTTTCTTTTTCTTTTGTTAATTTGTCCATCTTGGCACACACACGCAAAAAGATTTTTTTAAATCAATTCTTCCTCTGTTGGTGTATTTTTATTTTTCCAATTTTGTGCAAATGATATTCGTGCGGCCATTATAATATGTAATTATATATATATAAGTATAATATAAATACTTATATATTATATAAGTAATATATTATAAGTATTATATTATATTATATTATATTATATTATATTATATTATATTATATTATATTATATTATATTATATTATATTATATTATATTATATTATATTATATTATATTATATTATATTATATTATATTATATTATATTATATTATATTATTATATTATTATATTATAATATTTATATACTATAAAAATATTTTATTTCTCTAGTATATTTTCTAGTGAGTATTCCTAATAAAAATGTCTCTGGATTCCTATCAATTGGTTGATCTGTTATTTTTTTCTAGCCATTTCTTGATTTTAGCCCAAGTTCTTGCTTCTTGTTTTTTTTCTTTTTAATTGCAAAGGTACAATATAGATGGTACCTGGCTCAATAGTAGTAACTGTGAGGGGGATCTTGGAGTCCTAGTGAACAACCATTTAGATATGAGCCAGCCGTGTGCAGCAGCTGCCAAAAAAGCCAACACAGTTCTGGGCTGCATCAACAGAGGGATAGAATCAAGATCACATGAAGGGTTAATAGCACTATATAAGGCCTTGGTAAGGCCACACTTGGAATACGGCATCCAGTTTTGGTCGCCACGATGTAAAAAAGATGTGGACACTCTAGAAAGAGTGCAGAGAAGAGCAACAAAGATGATGAGGGGACTAAAATATATGAAGAATGGTTGCAGAAATTGGGTATGTCCAGTTTAATGAAAAGAAGGACTAGAGGAGACATGATAGCAGTCTTCCAATATCTCAGGGACTGCCCCAAAGAAGAGGGAGTCAAGCTATTCTCCAAAGCCCCTGAGGGCAGGACAAGGAGCAACGGGTGGAAACTCATCAAGGAGAGAAGCAATTTAGAACGAAGGAGAAATTTCCTGACAGTGAGAACCATTGATCAGTGGAAAGACTTTCCTCCAGAAGTTGTGAATGCTCCAACACTGGAAGTTTTAAAGAAGATATTTGATAATCATTTATCTGAAGTAGTGTAGGGTTTCCTGCCTAAGCAGGGAGTTGGACTAGAAGACCTCCAAAGTCCCTTCCAACTCTTATTATTTTCTCTTCTCTTCTCTTCTCTTCTCTTCTCTTCTCTTCTCTTCTCTTCTCTTCTCTTCTCTTCTCTTCTCTTCTCTTCTCTTCTCTTCTCTTCTCTCTTCTCTTCTCTTCCCTTCCCTTCCCTTCCCTTCCCTTCCCTTCCCTTCCCTTCCCTTCCCTTCCCTTCCATATTTTCTTTGTTCTATTCTATTCTATTCTATTCTATTCTATTCTATTCTATTCTATTCTATTCTATTCTATTCTATTCTATTCTATTCTATTCTATTCTATTCTATTCCATTCCATTCCATTCCATTCCATTCCATTCCATTCCATTCTATTCCATTCCATTCCATTCCATTCCATTCCATTCCATATTCTCTTCTCTTCTCTTCTCTTCTCTTCTCTTCTCTTCTCTTCTCTTCTCTTCTCTTCTCTTCTCTTCTCTTCTCTTCTCTTCTCTTCTCTTCCCTTCCCTTCCCTTCCCTTCCCTTCCCCTCCCCTCCCCTCCCCTCCCCTCCCCTCCCCTCCTCTCCTCTCCTCTCCTCTCCTCTTCCTACTGCTACTGCTACTGCTACTCCTACTCCTACTTCTATTCTGTGTTCTGTGTTCTGTGTTCTGTGTTCTGTGTTCTGTGTTCTGTGTTCTGTGTTCTGTGTTCTGTGTTCTGTGTTCTGTGTTCTGTGTTCTGTGTTCTATGTTCTGTTCTGTTCTGCTCTGTCCCGTCCTGTTCATCAGTGGAGCAACTTTCCTCCAGAAGTCGTGGATGCTCCAACACCCGAGGTTTTCAAGAAGAGATTGGACAACCACTTGTCTGAAATGGCATAGGCTTTCTTATCCGAGCCGGGGGTTGGAGTAGAAGACCTCTAAGGTCCCTTCCAACTTTGTTATTCTATTATTCTAGAAGCTTTTGGATGCTCGGCTTTTCATTCAAACGGACATGTTCAGTCCAGCGGGATCCAGCATTTAAACTTAATAGCAAGTCTGCTTGGAGAAGGCGAAGCAGGCCGGCGATGACACAGAGCCGACTTATCCATCTTTTCGGATAATTTAATCTTTCTCCCACAGTGCATCCCATCTCCTTTAAGTAGCATCTTCGGCTTCCAATTATTGGTTGTGTTTTTATTCTGTTTTTATCCTGTTCCGACTGTCAGCTCCCCAGCTGGATGAGAAGGGCGATCAAATACATTTAACAAATCAGTAAATACAGGCTGTCTTCATACTTATGAGCATAATTGGGAAGGAAATCCGCCTGGACCTTCTCTTCATTGTGGCAGCCCCTCAGAATAGAATAGAATGGAATGGAATGGAATGGAATGGAATGGAATGGAATAGAATAGAATAGAATAGAATAGAATAGAATAGAATAGAATAGAATAGAATAGAATAGAATAGAATAGAATAGAATAGAACAAAGAAAATATGGAATGGAATGGAATGGAATGGAATGGAATGGAATGGAGTGGAGTGGAGTGGAGTGGAGTGGAGTGGAGTGGAGTGGAATGGAATATAGAATAGAACAGAACAGAACAGAACAGAACAGAACAGTACAGAATAGAATAGAATAAAGTGGAGCGGAGTGGAGTGGAGTGGAATGGAATAGAATGGAAAATAGAATAGAATAGAATAGAATAGAATAGAATAGAATGGAATGGAATGGAATGGAATGGAATGGAATGGAGTGGAGTGGAGTGGAGTGGAGTGGAGTGGAGTGGAGTGGAGTGGAGTGGAGTGGAGAGGAATGGAATATAGAATAGAATAGAATAGAATAGAATGGAGTGGAGTGGAGTGGAGTGGAGTGGAGTGGAGTGGAGTGGAGTGGAGTGGAGTGGAGTAGAGTAGAGTAGAGTAGAGTAGAGTAGAGTAGAGTAGAGTAGAGTAGAATAGAATAGAAAATAGAATAGAGTAGAGTAGAGTAGAGAAGAACAGAACAGAACAGAACAGAACAGAACAGAACAGAACAGAACAGAACAGAACAGAACAGAATAGAATAGAATAGAATAGAACAGATTCTTTTTGTTGCTCTTCTCTGCACTCTTTCTAGAGTCTCCACATCTTTTTTATATCATAATGATCAAAACTGGATGCAAGATTCCAAGTATGCCCTTACCAAGGGGACGTTATTAACATTTGACATGGTTTAATCATGGGTTATATCCTTCAAACATCCGATAGACTGTAGCTCTGCAGATGGAGGGGAGTGATTTATTGTTGTCCCGGAAGCAGAAACTAAATTATTCTAGGCCTTCAAACAGAAGCCAGGGAGGTATTGCCTTGATTTTGGGTTCCTAGGAGGTTGAACCAGATGATCTCATGGAGCCCCTTCCAGCTAGCACCATGATTCTATACAAGGTGGGAAGAATTGGCGGAGTTTGGCTGAAGAACGGGAATGCCTCTAAAGCAGGGAGCAATACCAATTTAGGAGATTTTTCAAAAGTGGGGGGAACCCCTAATGAGCTCTTGGCTTTTTTCTAGAAAATGAAGACAGAAAAGGAGCAGCAAGTTGGAGGGAAAGGAAAGGAAAGTCCAACTGTAAAGTATAGGGGGGCTCTGGGTGGTGGGAAGAGTTATGGGGTGGAAGATTTGGCCTGGCACAGGGTGGGCCGCCCCGGGATGCAGAAACTCATTACACTGATCAATGGATTGGGCGAGATGACTTCAGAGCCGACTCTTTTAAAAAATGTATTCGTTTGAATATATTGACTGACAGAAGGGAGTGGGGGAAGAGAGGGGAGGAGAGGATGGAAAAGAAAAAGGGAGGGAGGGAGGGAGGGAGGGAGGGAAGAGGAGTGGGGAGAAGAGGATGGAAAAGAAAAAGGGAGAGAGGGAGGGAGGGAGAGAGGAAGGGAGGGAGGGAAGGAAGGAAGGAAGGAAGAAGGGAGGGGAGGGAGGGGAGAAGAGGGGAGGAAAGGGGAGGCGAGAGAGAAAGAGAGAGAATGACTGTGTGTGTGTGTGAGAGAGAGAGAGAAAGAAAGATGGGAATGAGGGAGGGGAGAAGAGAGGATGGAAAAGAGAGAGAGAAAGAAAGAGAGAGAGAAAGAAAGAAAGAGAGGAAGGGAGGGAGGGAGGGAGGAAGACAGACAGACAGGAGGGAGTAAGGGAAGTGAGAGGAGAGGAAGAGGGAGAAAGAAAGAAAGAAAGAAAGAAAGAAAGAAAGAAAGAAAGAAAGAAAGAAAGAAAGAAAGAAAGAAAGAGAGAAAGAGAGAGAGAGAGGGAGGGAGGGAGGAAGACAGACAGATAGGAGGGAGTAAGGGAAGGGAGAGGAGGGAGAGGAGAGGAGGAGGGAGAAAGAAAGAAAGAAAGAAAGAAAGAAAGAAAGAAAGAAAGAAAGAAAGAAAGAAAGAAAGAAAGAAAGAAAGAAAGAAAGAAAGACAGGAGGAAGGGAGAAGAGGGAGAGGAGGTGGGAGAAAGAAAGGAAGGAAGGGAGAAAGGAAGGAAGGAGGAAAGAAAGCAGACAGACAGACAGACAGGAGGGAGTGAGGGAAGGGAAGGGAGAGGAGGGAGAGGAGGAGGAGGGAGAAAGAAAGAAAAGGAAGGAAGGAAGAGAGGGAAGAGGAGTGGGGAGAAGAGGATGGAAAAGAAAAAGAGGGAGAGAGGGAGGGAGGGAGGGAGAGAGGAAGGGAGGGAGGGAAGGAAGGAAGGAAGGAAGGAAGGAAGGAAGGAAGGAAGAAGGGAGGGGAGGGAGGGGAGAAGAGGGGGGAAAGGGGAGGCGAGAGAAAGAGAGAGAATCTCTGTGTGTCTGTTTGTGTCTGTGAGAGAGAGAGAGAGAAAGAAAAATGGGAATGAGGGAGGGGAGAGGAGAGGATGGAAAAGAGAGAGAAAGAAAGAGAGAGAGAGAAAGAAAGAAAAAGAAAGGAAGAGAGGGAGGGAGGGAGGAAGACAGACAGACAGATAGGAGGGAGTAAGGGAAGGGAGAGGAGAGGAGGAGGGAGAAAGAAAGAAAAGAAAAGAAAAGAAAAGAAAGAAAGAAAGAAAGAAAGAAAGAAAGAAAGAAAGAAAGAAAGAAAGAAAGAAAGAAAGAAAGAAAAAGACAGAGAGGGAGGAAGGAAGACAGACAGACAGGAGGGAGTAAGGGAAGGGAGAGGAGGGAGAGGAGAGGAGGAGGGAGAAAGAAAAAGAAAGAAAGAGAAAGAAAGAAAGAAAGACAGGAGGGAGGGAGCGGAGGGAGGGGAGGTGGGAGAAAGAAAGGAAGGAAGGAAGGAGGAAAGAAAGCAGACAGACAGACAGGAGGGAGTGAGGGAAGGGAAGGGGAGAGGAGGGAGAGGAGCGGAGGAGGGAGAAAGAAAGAAAAGGAAGGAAGGAAGGAAAGTTGATGTATATTTTTGTAAAGCAAAGAGCTCAGATCTGAACCAGCAAAGGAAATCTTGATCGCACATTGTAATATTGAGCAAGCTTTTCACAACCTCCACAGGAGGCAACTTCCCCCGTAGCAAAACCGCCTAGAAAGCCTTCCTCACAGGAGTTTCAGACCCTTTCCCTAAGTACCCTGATATTTCATTAGATCCCCAGTTTTCAGAGAAGTGGAGAATTCAACACACCCGCTGATAACGTTCCTTTCTTCCCCAGCACCCCATTAACAACTTTATGAATATTAAAGCGTATGAGAAACAGCCCAGAACGGGGTCCAACAGTTAGGATAATATCCTCGTGGCCCAAAGATTTAATTTCCAGCAAACGGAAGAAGTCTGGCTCACCCTCCGGGCTGTCCGATAAACATGAAAAAGAATATTTCACTCTATTAATTATATCTGAAGATCATAGAATATCGATTTAACATTCTTTAACATTCTAGTCCATTGATTTCTTCAGATATTCCGAGTCTTTTTTTTTTTCTTTTTCTTTTTTCTAAATCACTTGCAGGTTTCCAATATCGATCCTCGTAAAACTTTTTAATTATCCAGACCAATTTGGGAGCTTTCAAAAGTTTTTCCAATAATATTAATAGTTTGGGAGTTGGGAACATTGCTAATGAGGCAAGCGCAAATTGCTAAATTGCAAAATACTAATAATAAGAAAGGGAGGAAGGGCGAGGGAGGGAGGGAGGGAGGGAGGAAGGAAAGAAGGAAGGAAGGAAGGAAAAGAAAGAGACAATGTAAGAGAGAGAAAGAAAGAAAGAAAGAAAGAAAGAAAGAAAGAAAGAAAGAAAGAAAGAAAGAAAGAAAGAAAGAAAGAAAGAAAGAAAGAAATAGATGATGGAAGTGAGTGAAGAAATGAAAAGGGAGGAAAGAAAGAAGGGAGGGAGAAAGGAGATGATGGAAGTGAGAGAAGACGAGAAGGAAGGGAGTGGAGAAGGAAGAAAGGAAGAAGGGTGGGAGATGGAAGGGAGAGAAGGGACTGAGGGAGGGAAGGAGAGAGGAATGGAGAAGGAAGGAAAGAGATGGAAGAGAAAAGGGTTAGGGAGGGAGGGAGGTAGAAGGAAGGAAGGAGATGAATGAGAAAAGGAAGGAAGGAAGGAATTAAGGAAGGAAGGAAGGAAGTAGAAAAGCTGCTTTATTTATTGCAAAGTATCAAATATTTTAAAAGTTTAATTGATAATGAACTGATAAATTGCAAAAATTGTCCTCGGTCAGCAAAGAAATCTTTCTTGGCCTGATGATTCAGAGATATACAGTCCTCGATGTACGGCCACAATTGCGCCCCAAATTTACGTCGCTAAGCGAAACATTCATGAAGGGAGGTTTGCCTCGCTTTACGCCCTTTCTTGCCATGGGGGTTTAGCAAATCGCTGCGGTTGTTGAGCGAAGCGTGCGGTCATTAAACCAATCTGGCTTTCCTGTTGTCAGAAGGTCTCAAAAAGTCATCACAAGGCCCACCCCCACCCTGTTGTGCAGCAGGAGGCCGACTAGGCCACGCCCACCATGGCCATGCCCACCCAGCAACTGGGCAGAGAACCTCTAGCTAAAGTATTTGAAGCCCGCCCCTGCGCAGACTGAGCCGGCTACGAGGGTGGAGAGTGCCCCGCCCCCCTTCCCAAGGCACACCTGGGGACTGAGATGTAAGGAGGTGCCGGTGGGAGGGGCATTTGTCCGGAACAAGCTCTGGATCTGTGGAGCCTCCTGTTCACTTGCTGACGTCCAGTGCTCTGTCTTGTGGGGTTTGCCTGGTTTGCTGAACTTCTTGCTCTGGTTACTGTTTGGCTGAACCTGGTTTACTGGACTGCTGGTTGTGGTTACTGTTTGGCTAAACCTGGCTTACTGTATTGCTGGCCCTGGTTACTGTTTGGCTAAAACTGGCTTATTGGACTGCTGGTCATGGTTACTGTTTGGCTAAATCTGGCTTATTGGACTGCTGGTTGTAGTTACTGTTTGGCTAAACCTGGCTTACTGGACTGCTGGTTATTGTTTGGCTGAACCATGCACCGCCCTGAGTCCGTAAGGAGAAGGGCGGTATATAAATCTAATAAAACTTAAAACTTAAACTTAAACCTGGTTTACTGGATTGCTGGCCCTGGTTACTGTTTAGCTGAACCTGGCTTATTGGTCTGCTGGCTCTGGTTACTGTTTGGCTAAACCTGGCTTATTGGACTGCTGGTTGTAGTTACTGTTTGGCTAAAGCTGGCTTACTGGACTGCTGGTTATTGTTTGGCTGAACCATGCACCGCCCTGAGTCCGTAAGGAGAAGGGCGGTATATAAATCTAATAAAACTTAAAACTTAAACTTAAACCTGGTTTACTGGATTGCTGGCCCTGGTTACTGTTTAGCTGAACCTGGCTTATTGGTCTGCTGGCTCTGGTTACTGTTTGGCTAAACCTGGCTTATTGGACTGCTGGTTGTAGTTACTGTTTGGCTAAAGCTGGCTTACTGGACTGCTGGTTATTGTTTGGCTGAACCATGCACCGCCCTGAGTCCGTAAGGAGAAGGGCGGTATATAAATCTAATAAAACTTAAAACTTAAACTTAAACCTGGTTTACTGGATTGCTGGCCCTGGTTACTGTTTAGCTGAACCTGGCTTATTGGTCTGCTGGCTCTGGTTACTGTTTGGCTAAACCTGGCTTATTGGACTGCTGGTTGTAGTTACTGTTTGGCTAAAGCTGGCTTACTGGACTGCTGGTTATTGTTTGGCTGAACCATGCACCGCCCTGAGTCCGTAAGGAGAAGGGCGGTATATAAATCTAATAAAACTTAAAACTTAAACTTAAACCTGGTTTACTGGATTGCTGGCCCTGGTTACTGTTTAGCTGAACCTGGCTTATTGGTCTGCTGGCTCTGGTTACTGTTTGGCTAAACCTGGCTTATTGGACTGCTGATTGTAGTTACTGTTTGGCTAAAGCTGGCTTACTGGACTGCTGGCTCTGGTTACTGTTTGGCCAAACCTGGCTTACTGGATTGCTGGCTCTGGTTACTGTTTGGCTAAAGCTGGCTTATTGGATTGCTGGCTCTGGTTACTGTTTGGCTAAAGCTGGCTTATTGGATTGCTGGCTCTGGTTACTGTTTGGCTAAAGCTGGCTTATTGGATTGCTGGCTCTGGTTACTGTTTGGCTAAAGCTGGCTTATTGGATTGCTGGCTCTGGTTACTGTTTGGCTAAAGCTGGCTTATTGGACTGCTGGCTCTGGTTACTGTTTGGCCAAACCTGGCTTACTGGATTGCTGGCCCTGGTTACTGTTTGGCTGAACCTGGCTTACTGGACAACTCACAGCCAAAGGCTGCTAAAGGTGCGTGTGAGAGTTTTGCTCCTGGACTTGTAGTAAATGTGGGGACGTTTAGGGGCAAAGTTGGAGTAATAAAGGGGAGTTAGACCTGTTCTTTGACTGTGTTGCTTTCGCGCCATGCCCCGAGACATCACGGGGGCCAAGTTTCCTGTGCCTGGATTTTGATCACATGACCCTGGGGATGCTACAGCGGTCGTAAATGTGAAAAACGGTCATAAAGTCCCTTTTTTTCAATGCCGTCGTATCTGTGAATGGTCCAGTGGTGGGGTTCACTTACCTTTGCTACCGATTCGCATGTGCAGAGCATATTTGATGACATCTGGGCGGGTGAGTGGAGCCTCCTGCCGCCGCCGCTACAGGTTCGGGTGAACTGGTAGCAACCCTCCACTGGAATGGTTGCTAAACGAACAGTTGTAAGTCAGGGACTAAAATGACTTCCAAGAAAACGGACCCACCTTTTTAAAAAATAAATAAATAAATTAGCCCTAGAAATTGAGAACCGCTAGAAAAGTACGTCCAATTAATTCCATTTCATAGCCTAAAAAGCCGGGTCGAATGGGGTCTCTCCGTTTTTGGTAAGAGCAGCGGCTTATTATCAACGAAGCAAAGAACGTTGTTGGCAATACGACAATAAGTTGTGTTCCACTCCAGACACCTTGAAAGCCAGAATGTCCTTAGATTGCTAATAAAACAGTCCATTAGCTCCCGCGTCAAATTAAATAAAAGCGGAGAAATAACCTTAACAACATAAGGATTACAGATGGCAGAGATTTTCAAACCGGAGAGGCGAAATGTGCAAGATTCCGGGCACGGGGTTGCGATCAAAATACTGCCCTACTTCTGTAGAAGGAGTGTGGGTCGATCAGGGTTACGGGTTTTCTACGGCTGTCTTTAGACGATCATATGACGGCCATGGCCAGGGGGGCTTTTTATCAGGTCCGCCTAATCGCCCAGTTGCGTCCCTTTCTGGATCGGGACGCTCTACGCACAGTCACTCCCGCTCTTGTCACTTCCCGTTTGGACTACTGTAATGCTCTCTACATGGGGCTCCCCTTGAGGAGCACCCGGAGGCTCCAGCTGGTCCAGAACGCGGCTGCGCGGGTGGTTATGGGAGCGACGAGTCGCTCCTGGGTAACTCCCCTCTTGCGCGAGCTGCACTGGCTCCCGGTGGTCTTCCGGGAGCCCACACTCCCGGGTGCATTTCAAGGTGTTAGTCACCATCTTCAAAGTGCTCCAGGGTTTAGGACCGGGATATTTACAGGACCGTCTTCTGCCAATGAATATCTCCCACCGCCCGATACGCTCTCACAGAGAGGGCCTCTTCAGGGTGCCATCGGCCAGACAATGCCGGCGGGCGGCCCCCAGGAGGAGAGCCTTCTCTGTGGGAGCTCCAGCCCTATGGAATGAACTACCCCCGGATATAAGAAAGATTCCTGACCTCCGCGCCTTCCGACGAGCCCTGAAGACTCTACTGTTTCACCAAGCTGGTCTGACTTAAATTTGCGTTAAATTTTTAAAAGGGTTTTTAGTAGGGGTTTTAAATTTTATGGCCAAATAGTTTAATTATTTTATTAGTTTTAATTTTCATACGTGATTGTTTTAATATGGCTGTAAACCGCCCTGAGTCCCAATCGGGAGAAGGGTGGTTTATAAATGCAATAAAACCTAAACCTAAAACCTAAACCTTTTAGACCTCCTTTGCAAATGGACGGGTACCAGCGGCTGCAAGTGATGATTAGAACGGGACAGAATGGACGGACAGAGTTGGAAGGGGCCTTGGAGGTCTTCTAGTCCAGCCTCCTGCTCAGGCAGGGAACCCTATATCATTCCAGACAAAATGGTTGTCCAGTCTCTTCTTGAAAGCACCCACAATGTCTGGTGGCAAGCTGTTCCACTGGTTAATTGTTCTCACTGCTAGGAAATTTCTCCTTCGTTCCAGGTTGCTTCTCTCCTGGATGAGTTTCCATCTGTCGCTTCTTGTCCTGCCTTCAAATGCTTTGAAGAATGGATTGATCCCCTCTTCTTTGGGGCAGACCCTCAAATATTGGGAGACTGCTCTCATGTCACCCTTAGTCCTTCTTTTCTCTAGACTAGGCACCCCCAGTTCCTGCAACCGTTCTTCGTATGTTTTAGCCTCCAGTCTCCTAATCCTCTTTGTTGCTCTTCTCTGCACTCTTTCTAGAGTCTCCACATGTTTTTCACCTTGTGGCTGGATGTGGAAGCTGGTGTCTTTGTCAACATGGTCCTTTTTTTGTGTTGGACTTGTCCGTTCTAACCAGTGATGGGATTCAGCCGGTTTGGGTCAAACAGTTGTTAAATTGCTTCGCTCCTTCCAGGAGCCCCAGCGTGTCCCATTTTGACTCCGAGGTAAGTGCCGGGAAGCCTACTGGGCCAAAAACAGGATGCACACGGGTGTCTGTATGCGGTGTGGCCCCAATCCCACCCCCTCCACAGCCCATTTTTGCTCCCAGGAGGCTGCAGGAGGCCGAGCGCTGGCTGTCACAGCCCCTGGCCATGCCCACCATGGCTACATCCATCCAGCCGGTCATTAGGGCAGAGAACCAGTTGTTGAATCCCACCACTGTTTCCATCCCAAGTCAGGGCTCGCCTGATAAGCTTCAGGTGGCCCCGGAACTCTTGGTTCATGGGAGTTCTGAAGTTTGGGGATCCACCCAGCCAATCCTTCCGAAGAGAAGATTCTACTTTTTCATGTGTTTGTCAACCAGATGTGTTTGCCACCAATGGAAAATGCACTAATTTAATGGAGGAAGAAGAGGAGGAGAAAGATGGGAGGAGGAGTGGTGGAGAAGGAGGAGAAAGAGAAGGAGTGACGGAGAAGGAGGAGAAGGGGAAGGAGAAGGAGAAGAAGGAAAATGAGAAAGAGAAGGAATGGTGAAGAAGGAGGAGGAGAAAGAGAAGGAGGAGGAGTGGTGGAGAAGAAGGAGAAGGAGCGGTGGAGAAGAATGGTGGAGGAGGAGGAGGAAAAGGAAGGAGAAGGAGAAGGAGAAAGAAAAGGAGGAGTGGTGGTGGAGAAGAAGGAGGAGGAGGAGTGGTGGAGAAGGAGGAGGAGGAGGAAAAAGAAGGGGAAGGAATGGTGAAGAAGGAGAAGGAGGAGGAGAAAGAGAAGGAGGAGAAAGAGAAGGAGTAGCGGAGAAGGAGGAGAAGGGGAAGGGAAGGAGAAGAAGGAAAATGAGAAAGAGAAGGAATGGCGAAGAAGGAGGAGGAGGAGAAAGAAGAAGGAGGAGGAGAAAGAGAAGGAGGAGGAGTGGTGGAGAAGAAGGAGAAGGAGTGGTGGAGAAGAATGGTGAAGGAGGAGGAGGAAAAGGAAGGAGAAGGAGAAGGAGAAAGAAAAGGAGGAGTGCTGGTGGAGAAGAAGGAGGAGGAGGAGTGGTGGCGAAGGAGGAGGAGGAGGAAAAAGAAGGGGAAGGAATGGTGAAGAAGGAGAAGGAGGAGAAAGAAGAAGGAGAAAGAAGGAGGAAGAGTGGTGGAGAAGAAGGAGAAGGAGTGGTGGAGAAAGGTGGAGGAGGAGGAGGAGGAGAAAGAAGGAGGAGGAGAAAGAGAAGGAGAAGGAGAAGGAGGAAAAAGAAGGAGAAGGAGAAAGAGAAGGAGAAGGAGAAAGAAAAGGAGAAGGAGTGGTGGTGGAGAAGGAGGAGGAGAAGGAGTGGTGGAGAAGGAGGAGAAAGGAGGAGGAGGAGGAGGAGAAAGAGAAGGAGAAAGAAAAGGAGGAGTGGTGGAGGACAAGGAAGAGAATTTGGCCTTTGGATGGATTATTACATTATAAGATAACAAAAGGAACTCCCAGGTTGAGACAGGGAGCAGATCTGAGATTCCCAGTGGAATCTCATGTAGAAGAGCAATCTAACAATGACCTGGGATTAGACCATGTCCTTCTAAACTCAGTTTAAGAGCAGACATTCATTACCTGTAATAAACCTACAAGGTCTTCTCTTCCTCCTTTCCTTCTCTGTCTCTTCCTTCTCCATCTTTTTCTTCCCTTCCGCCTCCTCCTCCTTCTCTTCCTCCTCCTCCTCCATATTTCCTTCTCTTCTTTCTCCTCCTCCTCCTCCTTTCGACATTCATCTCAGGCAAGGAGGCTGTTTGGATTTTTGTCAAAAACGGTAAAAAACAAACAAACCCTGAACAGCTGGAAGGTTGCTAAGTGGTTGCTAAGCAAAAAGCAGGCAGGTTCGCACAATTGGGCCAGATTCCTTAGCAATGAGCAGCCCCACCTAACAACGCTCTCCCCAACGTTGGAGCTGCCCCTTAACTCACAATGCTGGATCTCCCAAAGGTGCTTTTTCCAAAAGGCAACTGGACTTCCTTTGTCTTTTTCCCCGAAGACGTTTCGCTTCTCATTCAAGAAGCTTCTTCAGTTCTAGCTGAATGGTGGAGGACGGAAGGATTTACATTCCCGGCAGTCCTCTGGTTGTTAGCGCTCTCTCTAAGAATCGTTAAGGTCACCTGGAGGTTTATCTGTGCCCTCAAGGTCTTCGGAGTGGTGCAAATTAAGTCGCCCCGAGTCTCCGGAGAAAGGCGGCATATAAATTGAACTAAATAAATAAATAAAATAAAATTTGATTTTTATGATTTTATGATTTTATTGGATTTATATACCGCCCTACTCCCGAAGGACTCAGGGCGGTGTACAGCCAACAATAAAAAATACATAAAATACAAAATTTAAAACCCAACTAAAAACAGATTAAATAAATTTGGCCCAGACAGAATTAAAACACCCCAAATAATTTAAAACAAATTAAAATTTAACACTAAAATGGAGAGTGGTTAGGCCAGGCCCGCCTGGCGAAATAAAAAAGTCTTAAGAGCGCGGCGGAAGGTGGGCAGATCCGGGATCCTCCGTATCTCCGGGGGGAGCTCGTTCCAGATAGTAGGTGCCCCCACAGAGAAAGCTCTCCCCCTGGGGGCCGCCAGTCGACACTGTTTGGTTGACGGCACCCGGAGGAGCCCCTCTCTATGAGAGCGTACCGTCCGGTGGGAGGCTAGTGGTGGTAGTAGGCGGTCCTGCAAGTACCCAGCTCCTAAGCCATGGAACGCTTTGAAGGTGGTAACCAAAACCTTGAAGCGCACCCGGAAGACCACTGGGAGCCAGTGCAGCTCGCGCAGGAGAGGTGTCACATGGGAACGCCAAGTTGCTCCCATCACCACCCGCGCGGCCGCACTCTGCGCCAGTTGGAGCCTCCAGGTGCTCCTCAGGGGGAGCCCCATGTAGAGAGCATTACAATAGTCTAGACGGGAAAATAAATAAATTAATAAATAAATGGCCGTGGAACTTTCTTGGAACTGCTGGAAGGACTGTGTTGTAGACTGGGGATAGGTGGTGTCGAATCCCTCCCCTTCTGTTGAGAGAGGGCCGTTCAATTTTGGCACAGATGGCCTCTTTGACCCGTCTTTCAAACCAGTCATCCCCTGTCCAAAATGTGGACTTTGCTGTCTTCCAAAGAGTGGCCTTTGTCTTTGAAATGCAGATGGACCGCTGAATCTTGTCCTGATGGGTTTGTTCTCCTATGTTGTGTCACGCGCTTGTGAAGTGGCTGTTTTGTTTCCCCAACCTACAGATCTGACCATGGGGATGCTGCAACAGTCGTAACAATCATAAGTCACTTTTTTTCAGCGCCGTTGTAACTTCAAATGGTCACTAAGTGAGCTGTAGTAAGTTGAGGCCTACCTGTACTACATATACCACGTTGCTCAGTTTGCGTCTGGGTGTTTTATCCTTGCGGTGAACAAGCTTCTGCCTTCGTGTATTCTTGGGTTTGAAGTGTGCACGTATGTTGATATTCCTACAATGATGATCCCTCCGCATGCATGGCAGGTAGTCCTCGAAAATGGAGGGAGGGAGAAAGAGAAGGATGGAAGGAATGAAAGAAAGAAGGAGGTGATAGAAGTGACAGAAGAAATGAGAAGGAAAGAAGGGAGAGAGGGAAGGAGGGAGGAGAAAGGGAGGGAGAAAGGGAAGAAGGGAGGGAGGGGGAGGAAGGGAGGAGGGAGATGGAAGGGAGAGAAGGAAAGGAGGACGGAAATGGGAAGGAGGGAGGGAGAGAGAAAGGAGAAATGGAAGAAGAGGGAGGGAAGGAGAAGGGAGGGAGGGAGGGAGATGAAAATGAGAGAAGGAAGTATGGATGGAAAGGAGGAAGGGAGGAAATGGGAGGAAGGAAGGGAGAAAGAGAAGGATGGAAGAAATGAAAGAAGGAGATGATAGAAGTGACAGAAGAAATGAGAAGCAAGGAAGGGAGAGAGGGAGGGAGGGAAGAAGGGAGGGAGGGGGAGGAAGGGAGAGAAGGAAATGGGAAGGAGGAAGGGAGGAAGGGAGGGAGGAAGGAGAAATGGAAGAAGGGGAAGGGAGAGGGAGGGAGGGAGAAGGGAGGGAGGGAGATGAAAGTGAGAGAAGGAAGTATGGATGGAAAGGAGGAAGGGACGAAATGGGAGGAAGGGAGGAAGAAAGAGAAGGATGGAAGGAATGAAAGAAGCAGCTGATGGATCATCAGAGGCTTTTAAAAGCATTTTTTCTACAACCTCTTTGGCCGAAGAGGTTATAGAAAAAATGCTTTTAAAAGTTAAAAAAAAAAGCCTCTGATGATTGCGCTGCTCAGCTGGGCATGGAGAGTCAGGGATTTTTGTTACCAAAAATCATCTAGATCTGATTTTCAATTTTGGTTCTCTGGCACTGGGGACCCATTCGGGTCTTTTCCCCTTCGGTGCACACAGAAGAACTTGGCCGGTGTGTCGCTTCTGGCACCATGAATAAAACAAGACACGTCTTCCCACGCAAGAAAATATGTAGCAAGGTAAGATGGGCTCGGCCTTCCAGGTGACTGAGGAAGCCGTGAACAGTTTTTCCAATCTTTCAGGGTTGGGTGGGGTGGTCCGCAGTTGGATCTCTTTTGGGCATTTCTCCGCCTTGGTTGGGTCCTCAAGAGGAGAGGAGGGATGAGACCCATTGCCATAGCTAGGATTGGCAGGCGATTTCAGCACCTCGGACAACTCTTGTGGCCTGGAAAGGACGGGGAAGATGTCCTGATGGAGTGGGCCCAAGGCAGACCAGAAGAATGGAGTTGGACGGGACCTTGAAGGTTTCCTGCTCGAGCAGGAGGTTGGACTAGAGGACCTCCAAGGTCCCTTCCAACTCTATTATTCTATCTATCTATCTATCTATCTATCTATCTATCTATCTATCTATCTATCTATCTATCTATCTATCTATCTATCTATCATCATCTATCTATCTATCTATCTATCTATCTATCTATCTATCTATCTATCTATCTATCTATCATCTATCTATTTTAGCTATCTATCATTTCTCTATCTTCTATTTCTCTACCTATCTATCTAACTCTCCCTCTCCCTCTCTCTCTCTCTCTTTTATCTATCTATGGACCGACTGACCAATCTATCTACCTATCTACCTACCTACCTATCTACCCATCTCTATCTCCCTCTCCCCCCTCTCTCTCCCTCCCTCCCTACCAACCTATCTACCTATCTATCTATTCTAACTATTTTAGCTATCTATCATCTCTCTATCTTCTATTTCTCTTTCTATCTACCTAACTCCCTCCCTCCCTCTTTCTCTCCCTCTCTCTCTTATCTATCTATGGACCGACTGACTTACCTATCTTTCTACCTACCTATCTACCCATCTCTATCTCTCTCTGTCTCTGTCTCTCTCTTTATCTCTGTCTGTCTATCTCTCTATCTATCTATCTCTCTCTCTCTCTCTCTCTCTATCTATCTATCTATCTATCTATCTATCTATCTATCTATCTATCTATCTATCATCTATCTATCTATCATCTATCTATCTATCCTAACTATTTTAGCTATCATCTCTCTATCTTCTATTTCTCTTTCTATCTACCTAACTCCCTCCCTCCCTCTTTCTCTCCCTCTCTCTCTTATCTATCTACGAACCGACTGACTTACCTATCTTTCTACTGACCTATCTACCCATCTCTATCTCTCACTCTCTCTGTCTCTGTCTCTCTCTTTATCTCTATCTATCTATCTATCTATCTATCATCTATCTATCTATCTATCTATCTATCTATCTATCTATCTATCTATCTATCTATCTATCTATCTATCTATCTATCATCTATCTATCTATCCTAACTATTTTAGCTGTCTATCATCTCTCTATCTTCTATTTCTCTTTCTATCTACCTAACTCTCTCTCTCCCTCCCTCCCTCTTTCTCTCCCTCTTTCTCTCTTTCTTATCTATCTATGGATCGACTGACTTACCTATCTTTCTACCTACCTATCTACCCATCTCTATCTCTCACTCTCTCTGTCTCTGCCTCTCTCTCTCTCTCTCTCTATCTATTTTAGCTATCTATCATCTCTCTATCTTCTATTTCTCTTTCTATCTACCTAATTCTCCCCCCTCTTTCTTATCTATCTATGGACCTACCGACCGACCGACCGACCTATCTATCTACCCATCTTTATTTCTCACTCTCTCTGTCTCTATCTATCTATCAATTTAACTACTGATTTGCCCGAACTGACCCAAACCGGCTGAATCCCACCAACTGATTTTGACTTATAAAATCAACATATTGCTAAAGATATTTTGAACTTTCTTTCATGAGGCATTCAGAGAATTTGATGCTGGGGAGGGAGTTCACAGACCCTTCTGTCTATTTTTCCCAAAATGGATTATTTCTTTTCTTTGGTCCCTGATTCCAGCTGGGAGATCCAGAATGAATCTTTGTATTCCCACATGTATTTTTTTCTTCTTCTGCTGGGTCTGGTGGTTTTTACTCTTTGGAATTTCGCCATAAATCAGGCTGTGTCTTTTTTTTTTAATGGCATTCCAAAAGGAGGCCGGCTCTGGCCTTTTTTTGATTTATTTTGTCTGCTTTTGATGAAATCCAAGCTTTTGTCTACTCAGGATACTCGTTGCAACTGGGTTAACCCTCGCTAACTTTTTAGAAAGTGGAGACACAACTTTTGAAAAGTTCTGGGATTCCACAGGCCGCTTTACAGCAGAATCCTAGAAGTGGAAGGGTACCCCGAGGTCATCAAGTCCAACCCCACCCCCAATGCAGCATCCATTGCCAGATGACCATTTGGCCTTCGTTGGCATACATCCAGCAAAGGGGAGCCCAGAGCTTCCCTGGGAAATTAATAGCTTTGGATTATTGAGAATTTTTTCTGGTAATTTTAGTTCTTTCCCATTCTTCCTGTAATTAAATCCAATGTTCCATGTTGTGAACTCAAAATTAAAAAGAGCAGCCCTGAATTTTGTTCTCAACTCCCTCCCTTCCCTCTCTCCTTCGTTCCTTTTCTCTCACTCACTCTTCTTCGTTCCTTTTCTTTCCTTTCCTCTCTCCTGCCTTCCTTCGTTCTCTCTGCTTCCTTTCTTCATTCCCTCTCTCCCCTTCCTTCCTTCCTTCCCTCTCACTCCTTTCTTCCTCCTTTCCTTTTTTCCTTCTCCTTTCTTCCTTCTCTCTCTCCCTCCCTCCTTCCTTCCTTCTCTCCTTCCTTCCTCCCTCCCTTCTGCCATTTCCTGTCTCTCTCCCCTTCCTTCCTTCCTTCTCTCCCCTTCCTTCCTTCCTTTCTTCCTGCCTGCCTGCCTGCCTGCCTGATGAGGAATTCTGGGAGTTGAAGTCCACACCTCTTACTTCTCAAGTTTGAGAAACTCTGCTCTAAACTAAAGGCCTGAAAGGGACTTTGGCCCCCTTCGTGGACACTTGCATCTTCTCAGTTGGACCACAGAACAAGAGTGGCTTTCCAGAGGGTTCCTTTCCCCTTGGTATTTTTCCCCCAACACCTAAGGTATCTGAAGATTTCCTGGTGGTCTCCTGTCCATCCAGGTCCAAGGCAGCTTCACATTGTTGATCAACCCAAGTTAAGTCAACCTTGCTGCCCATCCATTTCCTCCAAGAAATTTGAGAACCCAGTTGGAGCTGGAGAGCCCATCCCTGTCCTCCTTTTGGGGTCTCTCCGTCCCCCTTCCCATCTGGCCTTTTAACCCCCAACTTCCCCAGCCTGCACCTCCCAATAGCTCAGAGCAGGAGTGAAATCCAGCAGGTTCTGACAGGTTCTGGAGAACCGGTAGTAGAAATTTTGAGTAGTTTGGAGAACCGGCAAATACCACCTCTGGCTGGCCCCAGAGTGGGGTGGGAATGGGAATTTTGCAGTATCCTTCCCCTGGAGTAGGGAGGGAATGGAGAATTTGCAATATCCTTCCCCCAGGAGTGGGGAGGGAATGGGTATTTTGCAATATCCTTTCTCTGGAGTAGGGAGGGAATTTTTATCTATCTTTATTTGATTTGTGTACCGCCCTACTCCCGAAGGACTCAGGGCGGTGAACAGCCAAACAATAAAAATACATAAATACAAAATTTAAAAAACAGAATAAAATCGAATTAAATAATTTGGCTCAGACAGATTAAAACCCCAATCATTTATAAGCCGATTAAAATTTGCATAATTAAAAAGGGGGGGAAAGATTAGGCCAGGCCAGCCTGGTGGAATAAAAAAATCTTGAGAGCGCAGCGGAAGGTGCGCAGATCCGGGATTCTTCGTATCATCGGGTGGAGCTCGTTCCAGTTGGCAGGTGCCCTCACAGAGAAGGCTCTCCCCCTGGGGACTACCAGTCGACATTGTTTGGCTGATGGCACCCAGAGGAGCTCCTCTCTATGAGAGCGTACCGGTCGGTGGGAGGGTATTGGTGGTAGTAGGCGGTCCCGTAGGTAACCAGGTCCTAAGCCATGGAGCGCTCTAAAGGTGGTAACCAAAACCTTGAAGCGCACCCGGAAGACCACCGGGAGCCAGTGAAGCTCGCGCAGGAGGGGTGTCACATGGGAGTGCCATGTCGCTCCCATTACCACCCACGCGGCCGCACTCTGCGCCAGTTGGAGCCTCCGGGTGCTCCTCAAGGGGAGCCCCATGTAGAGAGCGTTACAATAGTCCAGGCGGGAAGTGACAAGGGCGTGAGTGACCATGCGTAAGGAGTCTCGATCCAGGAAGGGGCACAACTGGTGAATCAGGCGAACCTAATGAAAAATCCTCCCAGTCATGGCCGTCAAATGCTCTTCTAAAGATAGCCGTGAGTCCAGGAGGACGCCCAAGTTGCGAGCCCTCTCCGTGGGGTCCAATGATTCACCCCCAATAGTCAGTGATGGCGCCAACTGACTATATCGGGATGCCAGAAACCATAGCCACTCAGTCTTGGATGGGTTGAGCTTGAGCCTGTTCCTCCCCATCCAGATCCGCACAGCCTCCAGGCACCGGGACATCACTTCAAGGGCATCGTTGGGGTGGTCCGGGGTGGAGACATACAGCTGGGTGTCATCAGCGTACTGGTGGTACTTCACCCCGAAACCACGGATGATCTCACCCAGCGGCTTCACATAAATATTGAACAGGAGTTCAACAATGGAGGAACAAAGGGATGGAGATTTTGCAATATCCTTCCCCCAGGAGTGGGGAGGGAATGGGTGTTTTGCAGTATCCTTCCCCTGGAGTAGGGAAGGAATGGAGATTTTGCAATATCCTTCCCCCAGGAGTGGGGAGGGAATGGGGATTTTGCAATATCCTTCCCCCAGGAGTGGGGCGGGAATGGGGATTTTGCAGTATCTTTCCCCTGCCATGCCCACCTAGCCACGCCCACCCAGCCACGTCCACAGAACCAGAAAAAAAAATGGATTTCACCACTGCTCAGAGGCTGAAGAAGGTCCCCCCCACCCCACTCCGTTCCTCAAACAATGTGGCTTCACTTATCCAGATCAATTCCTATTTATTGTCAAATAAAAACGTCCCTTGGAGGTGGGGTGGGAGTTTTGGGGCATCAGAAGGGAAGAAGGACCAGCTTGGATTCTGAACAGAACATTATCTGGCTGAGTGACTCCGGTGAATTTTCATTTAATTCACAAGCAAGATACAACAGATATTGCTTGGAGGGAGGGGGGGCTGGTGAAAGACAGCTGCTCCTTTTTACTCACTCTTGCAAAGAAGCGAGAAGGAAGCCAGCATAAAATGCCTAAATTTGCAAAAGTGGCATTTAGGCTAAAGGGGAATTTAGAGTCAACAAGTTGTAAGGAGCTAAAACATACAAAGAATGGTTGAAGGAATTGAGTATGTCTAGTCCAGTGGTGACATGTTACCGGTTCGGGCCAGTTCGCCGGAACCGGTAGTAATAGTTGCTACCATTGTGCAGCCCGTACCGGTAGTAAAAGAAATGCTTTAAAAAGTACGACAATCAGCTGTGGTTGGAACTTCGTTTTTTAGTTTTTTACTACCGCCGGAATCGGTAGTAAAAAAAATACTGAAAAAGGTAAAAAAAGAGTTCCGACCATCAGCTGTTTGACAATCAGCTGTGCCGGCAATCTTCAGAACTTTTTTTTTACTTTTCTTTAGCATTTTTTTTATTACCAATCAGCTGTGAGACAATCAGCTGTGCCGGGCAATCTTCGGAACTTTTTTTTTACTTTTCTTTAGCATTTTTTTTTACTACCAATCAGCTGTTTGACAATCAGCTGTGCCGGGCAATCTTCGGAACTTTTTTTTTACTTTTCTTTAGCATTTTTTTTTATTACGAATCAGCTGTGAGACAATCAGCTGTGCCGGGCAATCTTCGGAACTTTTTTTTTACTTTTCTTTAGCATTTTTTTTATTACCAATCAGCTATGAGACAATCAGCTGTGCCGGGCAATCTTCGGAACTTTTTTTTTACTTTTCTTTAGCATTTTTTTTACTACCAATCAGCTGTTTGACAATCAGCTGTTCCAGGCAATCTTCAGAACTTTTTTTTTACTTTTCTTTAGCATTTTTTTTACTACCAATCAGCTGTTTGACAATCAGCTGTGCCTGGTTGTGTCTGAGGTTCCTGCTTGTTGCAGGGGCTATTTTGTGTGAAGTCCAACTCCACACAACTTGCACTGTGTGTGAGTCAGTTGTGTAGCTTTTGTGTTATTTTTGGGTCAAGCGTGATAGTTGGTTTTTGAGCTCTCTGTGACTGTGAGGTTCCTGCTTGTGGCAGGGGCCATTTTGTGTGAAGTCCAGCTGCACACAACTTGCATTGTGTGTGAGTCAGTTGTGTAGCTTTTGTGTTATTTTTGGGTCAAGCGTGATAGTTGGTTTTTGAGCTCTCTGTGACTCTGTGAGGTTCCTGCTTGTGGCAGGGGCCATTATCTGTGAAGTCCAGCTGCTTTTACATTGTGTGTGAGTCAGTTGTGCAGCCATGCCCACCCGGTCACATGACCACCAAGCTACACCCACCCGGTCACAAGCCATGCCCACAAAGCAGTGGTGAAATCCAAATTTTTTTACTACCGGTTCTGTGGGCATGGCTTGGTGGGCAGGGTGTGGCTTGGTGGGCGTGGCTTGGTGGGCATGGTAGGGGAAGAATATTGCAAAATCTCCATTCCCACCCCCACTCCAGGGAAAAGATACTGCAAAATCTCCATTCCCACCCTACTCTGGGGCCAGGCAGAGGTGGTATTTGCGGTTCTCTGAACTACTCAAAATTTCCGCTACCGGTTCTCCAGAACCTGTCAGAATCTGTTGGACTTCATCCTGCCACAAAGCCACATCTACAGAACCCGAAGGGAAAATTTTTGAATTCCACTACTGGTCTAGTCCAAGGAAAAAAAGGACAAGGGGGACGGGGACACATGGTAGCAGTCTTCCAATATTTAAGGAAGTCAAATCTATTTCCAAAGAAGAGGGAGTCAATCTATTTTCCAAAGCACCAGAAGGCAGGACGAGAAGCGAGGGATGGAAATTAATCAAGGAGAGAAGCAACTTAGAACTAGGGAGAATTTTTTTTTAAAATTTGATTTATATGCCACCCTTCTCCGTAGACTCAGGGCGGCTTACAATGTGTTAAGCAATAGCCTTCATGCTTTTGTGTATTTTAAAGAAAGTCAGCTTATGGCCCCCACAAACTGGGTCCCTCAATTTACCTGCCTTAGAAAGGATGGAAGGCTGAGTCGACCTTGAGCCTGGTGAGATTCGAACTTAAAGTAATTGCCGACATCTGGAGTTAATCACAATGCTTTTAGTCTGCTGAGCTACCAGGCTCTTGATAGTAAAAATTTTCCTGATAGTGAGAACAATTCATTGGTGGAAAGGCTTGCCTTCAGAAATTGTCTCGTCTTAAAAACACTGGAGGATTTTAAGAAGGGATTGTACAGCCATTTGTCTGAAATGGGATAGGGTTTTCCTGCTTGATCAAAGGGTTGGACTAGAAGACCTCTGGGGTCCCTCCCAACTCTATTATTCTGACAGGGAGGAAAAAAGAGAGGAATTTGGCTCAGTCTAGCATCTGGTTGCCACCTCCAGATTTGACTTAAACCTCAGTGGGCCCGTCCTGCTTTTTCCATAGCTGGTTCATCTCAGCTAGTGGTATTGGAGGTCAACCTGATAGCTGTCTTTAAGCATTTGAGGGGCTCCTACAAAGAAGAGGGAGTGGGGTCAACCTGTTCTCCGAAGCTCCAGAAGGCAAGAAACAAACAATGGATGGAAACTAATTAAGGAGAGCAATAACCTAAAACTTCGACTCAACCCCTCCAAGACTGAGGTGCCATCGCTGGTTATTGGGGGTGAATCACTGGGCCCCCACGGAAAGGGCCCACAACTTGGGCGTCCTCCTGGACGCAGGGCTGTCTTTAGAAGAGCATACGATGGCCGTGGCCAGGGGGGCTTTCTATCAGGTTCGCCTGATACACCAGTTGCGGCCCTTTCTAGATCGGGACTCCCTACACACAGTCACTCAAGCACTCGTCACTTCTTGTCTGTTGTAACGCTCTCTACATGGGGCTCCCTTTGGGGTGCACCCGGAGGCTCCAATTGGTGCAGAATGCGGCCGCGCGGGGGATTATGGGAGCAATGGGGCGCTCCCACGTGACACCTCACCTGCGCGAGCTGCATTGGCTTCTGGTGGACTTCCGGGTGCGCTTCAAGGCGTTGGTAACCACCTTTAAAGCGCTCCATGGCTTAGGGCCGGGGTACTTACGGGACCGCCTTCTGCCACCAATTGCCTCCCACCTCCCAACTCTGTGGGTTCGCTCCCACAGAGAGGGCCTCCTCAGGGTGCCGTCAGCCAGACAATGCCGGCTGGTGACCCGCAGGGGGAGAGCCTTCTCTGTGGTGGCACCTACTCTCTGGAACGATCTACCCCCAGTGATACGAGTGATCCCAGACGTCCAGACTTTTCGTCGGGCCCTAAAAACTGAGGGTCTCGTCAGGGCGCCTTCGGCCAAACAATGTCAGCTGACGTCCCCCAGGAGGAGAGCCTTCTCTGTGGGGGCACCCACCCTGTGGATTGAGCTGCCTCCTAGTATATGTTTGATCCCAGACCTTCGCACCTTCCATAAGGCCCTAAAGATTTACCTATTCCAACAAGCCGGCCTAGCCCAAAGGGTTTTTTTAATAGGGTTTTTAAATTATGATGGATTTGGGGTTTTAAATTGGAATTTTATGGATTTGGGGGTTTTAAATTGAGAAGCCAAGGATTTAAATTTATTCATTTTAGTTCCTTATAACTTTTGTATTTTATGTAATTTAATTTTCTGGCTGTTCACCGCCCTGAGTCCCTTTTTGGGAGAAAGGGCGGTATATAAATCCGAAATAAACTAAAACTAAACTAAACTTTTTTTCAGTTAGCCGGGCTGGCCTGATTCCATGTTGGTTTTAAAGTTTGATACTGATTTTGATATGTATTTTTATGGATTTTTATCGTTGGCTGAGTCCTTCGGGAGTAGGGCGGTATATAAATCCAATAAAATCTAAATCTAAAATCTAATTGAAATGTTTTAAATGATGGGCCAAATTTCATTTAATTATTTTTAAAATTATTTTAACTTTTGTACAAATGTTTTTTTTATTTTGGATGTTCACCGCCCTGAGTCCGAAAGGAGAAAGGTGGTATATAAATCCAATAAAAGATAAAGATAAAGAAAACTAAGGAGAAATTTCCTGACAGGGAAAACAATTAACCACGCAAATGGGTGTGGAGCCTTCTCAAAATTGTTGAAGGGACTGTGTTGTAGACTGTAGGTAGATGATCTCAGGTGATCCTGATGACACAAATCAACTTCCAGGTGCCCTTAACGACCTACTAAAAGAACGCAAATGACCAGCGGTCTTCAAGGAGTATAAATCCTTCCATTCCCCACCATCCAGTCAGAGCTGGAGAAGCTTCTTGGAGGGAGAAGTGAAACGCCTTCAGAGAAAAACCAGAAAGTCCAGTTGCCTCTTGAGAAAAAGCACCTTTGGGACAACTGTGACTTGGATGATCAAGAATCTCCACAGAAGCAGATAGAAACATTAATGTGAAAATTAAAGAACTTTTACCTTGCCGGGAGATTTTAAGATTAATAATCAGGAGGCAAAGCGGTTCACAAAAAATATGAAAACAAACGATCATAGAACCAATGGATAAAACTGGTTTTTAAGGGCGGGGAAAGTAAACGATTTGCATACGTATGTTATTTTCAGGCAATTATGCTAAGACGTGGAATGAAATGAAGAAGGACGTGATAAGAAGGGGGAAATTAAAATTGTTGCTCTTAGGGAGGGCTTTCCACAAATGAATGTTTTGCCTAGAACGGTGTTTTTATTTCAGACAATACCTGTTTTGACAACTTGTGTTCATGATGTGCTATTGAAGCGAGGGCAAAAAAAAAAAAAAAAGATAGATATAAATTTGCACGGCAAGAGGAGGTGGTGTGGAAAAAACCTGACGTTAAATATGAAGTGTTGCCAGATGCAAAGGAATTTTTTTAAAAAAAGAAGAAGAAGAAGAGCGGGTGTGAAGTTGTATTTGGCAGCTTTGCTGTTTGGTTCGGATGAAGGGAAACGGGTCTTGCCGAGAAACAAAAGACGTTTTCGAGGTAGAAAACCATGAGCTGAGGTTTGGATGGCATGGGGTATTTCCAAAACAATAATGTGGATTTAGAGGGGAAAAAAATCCACATTTTATTAGAGCAGGGGTCAGCAACCTGTGGCTCTGGAGCTGTATGTGGCTCTTTGGGCCCTCTGCTGTGGCTCCCTGTCACGTGATCTCACCGCTGGCTGGCCCCACCCCTCACCCTCTCCTTCCAATCACTCCTCGCCTGGCCTGAGAAGATAAGGGAGGTGGCGGGGATGGAGAAGTGACCAGGGCAGAGTCAGCGAGATACAGAGAGAGGGGGAGAGAGAGAGAGATACATAAAGAGATACAGAGAGAGAGGGAGAGAGAGGGACACATAAACAGATACAGAGAGAGAGGGAGAGAGAGAGTTGCATAAAGAGATAGAGAGAGGGAGAGAGAGACACACACATAAAGAGAGAGGGGGAGAGAGAGACATAAAGAGATACAGGGAGAGAGGGAGAGAGACACACATAAAGAGATACAGATGGAGAGGGGGAGAGAGACACACATAAAGAGATACAGAGAGAGGGGGAGAGAGAGACATAAAGAGATACACAGAGAGAGGGAGACACATAAAGAGATACAGAGAGAGAGGGAGAGAGAGACACACACAAACAGATACAGAGAGAGAGGGAGAGAGAGACACACACACATAAAGAGATACAGTTGGAGAGCCAGAGAAACACACATAAAGAGATACAGAGAGAGGGGGAGAGAGAGACATAAAGAGATACACAGAGAGAGGGAGACATAAAGAGATACAGAGAGAGAGAGATATACACACACACATAAAGAAATACAGAGAGATAATATAAATCAAATAAATAAACAAACAAACAAACAAACAAAGAACGGTTGCAGAAACTGGGGCATGTCTAGTTAAGACAAGAAGCAACGGATGGAAACTAATCAAGGAGAGAAGCAACTTAGAACTAAGGAGAAATTTCCTGACAGTTAGAAACATTAATCAGTGGAACAACTGGCCTCCAGAAGGTGTAAACGCTTCAATACTGGAAGTTTTTAAGAAGATGTTGGAAAATGTGAAGTGTTGTAGGGTTTCCTG
>CM075958.1:9489243-9591620 GCA_038048745.1 Coluber constrictor foxii | reverse complement strand
TAAAATAAAATAAAATAAAATAAAATAAAATAAAATAAAATAAAATAAAATAAAATAAAATAATAAAAGCCTCCTCCCAGACGGGAGCAACAGAAACAGACCGTGAAGGGAGTAGAGGGGGGTGGCATCTCTATATTCTTGGGTGACTCGATTTAAGATCATCACAACGTACGACCATGATGGGCACAACTGCATTACAGGAGACGGTGAGTTCTAGTCCCACTTTAGACATGAAAGCTGGCTGGGTGACTCTGGGCCAATCACTCCCTCACAGCCCAACCCATCTCACAGGGTTGGGGGCTTTTTTTTGAAGAAAATATTAGTAATATTAACTTCGTTCAGCGCCTTGAGTTACATGTAAAACAGAGTGGGGTAAGATGAATTCTTCTACAGATCTGATGGCATGAAGGGCCGTGCCCGTGACAGCCGTATCTCCATGGTTCCAGAGATTCGAACACAGACCCCAATGGCTGAGGTGACCTCCTCAGCTGGGTCCTACTGCCTCGGCCCTTTGTGTGCGCTCCAGCCGCTGGCATTGTAACTTTGGCAAACTTATTTTCTTCCCTGAGGGGAAAACATCTGCCGTTCGCAGCCCCGTCACACTGTCGAAGTTTGTCGCTGTTGCCGTAATGTTGTTTTATCGCCGTGATTTTGACAGGAGAAGGTGGGAGGCTTCCCCAAGGGAACCGCAGCAAACCCGCGCTCGGCGGCTTTAATTAGGCCTGTGAAATTCCCTCTGACAACACTGACACTAAGCGAACGCAACACCGGAAAAGATTCCCGGAGAGAGATGGAGAAGGAAGTAAAAACATCATAATAATCGTCTCTTCTTCTTCTTCTTCTTCAGAGCCCGGCCAAACAGCATCAGGGAGATGCCGCTAATGGGGGAAAAAAAGTAGGGTGGGGGGGGGGGAGAAGATTTGGAGGAGGGAGAATGAGGCCATCTAGAACTTGCCTCCTCCTTGGAGCATCTCCCCAAGGTGGGCAAAAAAGTCAAAATGGCAGTGGCAACGATCCAATTTCGGGACAGACGGCCCTCAATTTACAACCCACAATTCAGAGACAAAATTCCTCTTGCTTGACGCGACGGTTGTTAAAGTGAGTTTTCTATTCTATTCTATTCTATTCTATTCTATTCTATTCTATTCTATTCTATTCTATTCTATTCTATTCTATTCTATTCTATTCCATTCCATTCTATTCTATTCTATTCCATTCCATTCCATTCCATTCCATTCCATTCCATTCCATTCATTAGAATTCTATATCTATTCTATTTTCTATTTTCTATTTTCTATTTTCTATTTTCTGTTTTCTATTTTCTTTTTTCTTTTTTCTTTTTTCTGTTCTGTTCTGTTCTGTTCTGTTCTGTTCTATTCTATTCCATTCCATTCTATTCCATTCATTAGAATTCTATATCTATTCTGTTTTCTATTTTCTATTTTCTATTTTCTATTTTCTATTTTCTATTTTCTATTTTCTATTTTCTATTTTCTATTTTCTATTTTCTATTTTCTATTTTCTATTTTCTATTTTCTATTTTCTATTTTCTTGTTTCTTTTTTCTGTTCTGTTCTGTTTCTGTTCTGTTCTGTTCTGTTCTGTTCTGTTCTGTTCTGTTCTATTCTATTCCATTCCATCCCATCCCATTCATTAGAATTCTATATCTATTCTGTTTTCTATTTTCTATTTCTATTTTCTATTTTCTATTTTCTATTTTCTATTTTCTATTTTCTATTTTCTATTTTCTATTTTCTATTTTCTATTTTCTATTTTCTATTTTCTATTTTCTATTTTCTATTTTCTTTTTTCTTTTTTCTGTTCTGTTCTGTTCTGTTCTGTTCTGTTCTGTTCTATTCCATTCCATCCCATCCCATTCATTAGAATTCTATATCTATTCTGTTTTCTATTTTCTATTTTCTATTTTCTATTTTCTATTTTCTATTTTCTATTTTCTATTTTCTATTTTCTATTTTCTATTTCTATTTTCTGTTCTGTTCTGTTCTGTTCTGTTCTGTTCTGTTCTATTCTATTCCATTCCATCCCATCCCATTCATTAGAATTCTATATCTATTCTGTTTTCTATTTTCTATTTTCTATTTTCTATTTTCTTTTTCTATTTCTATTTCTATTTTCTATTCTATTCTATTCTATTCTATTCTATTCTATTCTATTCTATTCTATTCTATTCTATTCTATTCTATTCTATTCTATTCCATTCCATTCCATTCCATTCCATTCCATTCCACTCCACTCCACTCCACTCCACTCCACTCCACTCCACTCCACTCTGTTCTATTTTCTATTCTATTCTATTATTCTCTTAATGTCCTTTTCCTATTTTGATCTTTGGGTGCCTTTCTTTCTTGGGTTTTCTGATGGAAAGTGGGGTGGGGTGGGGAAACGGCAGAGGACAGGAGGAGTCATCAGCTTCGGGCACTATGGGCTCCCCTCCCTCTCGTCCACGAAACCCCCTCCCGGCTTGTACATGTAAGGGCCTCACCTTTTGACAGCTGATAATTAAAAAGATGCTCGACTTTGAAAGGAACATTTGGGAGAGGAGGCAAAGGTTTAGCTCTGGGTGGGACCTTTGTCACCGAGACGGCAGCTCCCAGCACAATTATTTCGCCTTCGTTCCCCTGCCTTTTGCTCACTCACTCGCTCTCTGTCTCTCTCCCTCCCTCCCTCTGTCTCTTCTTCTGTCTCCCTCTCCCTCTCTCTTTTCCTCCCTTTCTCTTCTCCCACTCTCTCTCCCTCCCTTCCTCTGTCTCTTCTTTTCCCTCCCTCCCCACTCTCTCTTTTCCTCTCTTCTCTCTCCCTCCCTCCGTTTCCGTCCTCCCTCCCACCCTCTGTCTCCTCCCTCCTTCCCGCCTCTCTCTTTTCCTCCCTCTCTCTTCTCTCCCTTCCTCTCTTCCTCCCTCTCTCTCCCTCCTTCTCTTCTTCACCCTCCCTCCCCTCTTTTCCTCCCTCTCTCTTCTCTCTCTCTCCCTCCTTCCCTCTCTCTGTCTCCTTCCTCCCTCTCCCTCCCTCTCTCTCCTCCCTCCCTCCCTTCCTCTCTGTCTCTTTTTCTCCTTCCCTCCATCCCCCTCTCTCTTTTCCTCCTTCTCTTTTCTCTCCCTTCCTCCCTCTCTCTCCCCCCTCTCTCTTCTCTCTCTCTCTCTCCATCCCTTCCTCTCTGTCTCTTCTTCTCCCTCCCCCTCTCTCTTTTCTTCCTCTCTCTCTCTTCTTTTCTCCCCTCCCCCCCTCTCCCTCTCTCCTCCTCCCTCTCTCCCGCCCTCCCTCTCTTTCTCCCTCCCTCCCTCTCTCTCTCCAAGGGAGCTTGGAGGTCTTCTAGTCCAACCCCTGCTCAAACAGGAGACCCTATTCCATTTCAGATGGCTGTCAGGCTCTTCTTAAAAATTTCCAGTGATGGAGCACCCACAACTTCCGGAGGCAGTCAGTTCCACTGGTTAACTGCCCTCACTGTTAGGAATTTTCTCCTTAATTCCTGGTTGCTTCTCTCCTTCTTTACTTTCCATCCGTTGCTTTTTGTCCGGCCTTCAGGGGCTTTGGAAAATAAATTGATCCCCTCTTCTTTGTGGCGGCCCTCAAATAATACTGGAATACTGCTATCATGTCCATCGATCAATGAATTAGAATAGAGATGGAAGGGATCTTTAAGATCTTCTAGTCCAGGGCAGGGGTGAAATCCAGCAGGTTCTGGAGAACCAGTAGCAGAAAGTTTGAGTAGTTCAGAGAACTGGCAAATACCACCTCTGGCTGGCCCCAGAGTGGGGTGGGAATGGAGATTTTGCAGTATCCTTCCCCTGCCATGCCCACCAACCCACGCCCACCAAGCCACACCACGCCCACCAAGCCACACCCACAGAACCGGTAGTAAAAGAAATTGAATTTTTGTGTGGGCCCCTCTGTGCCCCGTTTTCAGCCTCGATGGCCTCCTGCAGTACCTCCTGGCCATGTGCTCCATTTCAGCTGGCAGGGTGCTGCAGGAGTCCATCCAGGCTGAAAACAGGGTGCTGGGGGGGGGCCACACATGCCCCACCCCCATGCCCCATTTTGGCTGCCAGAGGCACTGCGGGCCGGATTTAAGCACCCACGGAAAGGATCTGGACCGTTGTAAGTCGACAACTTAGCCCTTCGAATCCTATCCACCCTGCCAATTTGCTTCCGCTTTTTCCTTTTCGGTTTTTCCTTTTGTATTCAAAAACTGGTAGTCCTCGACTTACAACAGTTCATTTAGTGACCGTCCAAAGTTAGAACTGCCCTGAAAAAAGTGACTTAACGACCATTTTTTTTCCCACCCTGGCAACCGTTGCAGCATCCCCACGGTCACGTGATCCAAAGTCTCACACTTGGCGACCGACTCATATTTATGACTGTCGCAGCATCCCCACGGTCACGCAATCCCGTTTTGCGACCTTCCGATGAGCCAGGTCCACGGCGAAGCCAGGTTCACTCCACAACCGTGTGACTAATTTATCGGCCGCCGGGATTCGGTGAACAACGGTGGCCAGAAAGGTCATAAAACGGGGCTAAGCTCACTCAATCATTGTTTCGCTTAGTAACGGTAACGTTGGGGCTCAATTACGGTCGTAAGTCAAGGACTACCTGTGTTTCCTTCTTGCTGCGAGACGCCGTAACTTCTCCCGGCTCCTCTACCTACGTCGCAACCTGTAAAACAGCCGCTTTGCTTGGTACAAAACCGGCTTAAGGGAACCCTGAGATCTGATTACGGTTTGCAATTCCATCTCGCACGGTTGCGGCTTCGGTTTATCATCCCTGGATGGGGACATTGACAGAGCAGGCGATAAAAGGCCTCCGACAACCGCTGACAGATCCGGTTGGCGGATCAAGAGGATTAAACAGAGCCGACAGTTTCCTTCGCTAATTAACCAAACTGCTTAATTGAGCGGCGGCGGTCGGCTTGCGGCGGCTGATAACACGAAGGGTGGTATCTTTCTCCCAGTTCGTGGGGAGAACCGCTTCAAGCTAGCAATCATCAGATATGGAGCCACAAGGGACCTTGGAGGTCTTCTATTTCAACCCCCTGCTCAAGAAGGAAATCTTAGACCAGTGATGGCTAATCTTTTTGCCTTCATGTGCCAAAAGCAGGAGGAGCACGGGGGGGGGGGTCACACCCACGTGTGCCCACACCCATAATTCAATACACCATGCCCCCACGCACATACGCGCACAACACCCTGAGTTTTCCCGCTTTTGGCATGCAATGGCACGGTGGGCCCAGTAGGCCCGTTTTTCGCCCTCCCCAGGCTCCAGAAGCTTTCTTGGAGGGCAAAAACAGCTTTCCCCACTCCCTCCAGAGAGGCTGAAAATAGCCTGTTTGCCGACTTCCGGTAGGCCCGGAAGGCCTGAAAATCAGCTGACCGGCACATACCTGCGTGCCAGAGCTGAACTAGGGCAATGCTCGCGTGCCTACCGATATGGCTCTGCGTGCCACCTGTGGCACGCGTGCCATAGGCTCGCCATCACGGCCTTAGACCAATGACGGCTAACCTTTTTGGCACTGAGTGCCCAAACCGGAACATGCGTGCATGTGCGTGCATGTGTGCACGCCAGAGTGCCGGAAACCTGAAGTCCAGCTGGCTGGCACGCACATGCATGCTTTTTGGCCATATTTGGTATCACTGCGTTTTTGTATTTACCAGATGAGCTCTTATTTTTGAACTTTCAGACTTACCGTAGCTTGCCAAGTTCTTATCTCTAGTCTACTGCGCATGTCTACATTCCTTTTCTTCTTCTCTAAAACTTTTCTTTGTTCGGCTGCCAAGAGGTAGCCGGGGCACTTTGCCAAAATGTAACTACTTTAGATAGTGAGATGTTTTATTTTCTTTATAACGAATAAATATGAGTTTAATTAGAAAATTTATTTCGGTTTATTTTCTTGGAAAGTATACACAAGGAAGAAGCCACGATTCCACCTGTAATTGAGGGCAATTGCCCCAGGCACGGTAACGGGGTGGATTGCCGCTCTGACATTTGGGGTCATTTTCAGGCCGTTTTTTGGGCCTTTTTCAGGCTGTTTTTGGCCTGAAAAATGCCCCCCGAACAGCCAGAAAAAGGCTTGTTTTCTGGTTGTTTTTCTGGCTATTTTCAGGCGCTCTGTCGTCCGTGAAGACCACATTGGCAGGCAGGAAATCAGAAAAGCAGCTGGGTCTGCGTGCCACCCTTGGCAAACGTGCCATAGCTTCACCATCACAGCCTTAGACCCTTTCAGACGAGTGTATGTCCAGTCGCTTCTTAAAAGGGCCTGGTGGCTCAGCAGACTAAAAGCATTGTGATTAACACCAGATGTCTGCAATTACTGTAAGTTTGAATCTCTCCAGGCTCAAGGTTGACTCAGCCTTCCATCCTTTCTAAGGTGGGTAAATTGAGGACCCAGTTTGTGGGGACAATAAGCTGACTTTGTATAAATATACAAAAGTATGAAGGCTATTGCTTAACGCATCGTAAGCCGCCCTGAGTCTCCAGAGAAGGCTGGCATATAAATCTAATTAAAAAAAAAACTGGTCAAGCAGAGGGCCCTATACAATTAGAGACCAGTGGCTGCCGATATAACAATCATACAGAAGGAGAACATTGTTCAACATATGGATTGTGTTAATGCAACATACCCCTTTTCTTTCTTTTTTTTTAATCACGGCTTGTTATTATTTATATGAGTTTTCAACAGAATTGTGGCATTTATTTTTTTATTTTTATTTTTATTTTTTGAATACCTTGCCAGAGTTTGTCACAGATGGTGGCAGGGTGTAATTTAGCTTTCTTTGTTTGCTTGTTTATCTATGAGACAAATTGATCTGACCGCCCACCTTAATCAAATCACTCCGGGTGGTTAGCAAGCATAGCGACAGAAATGTACTGATAAAAAAAACCTTTTTTTTTTTAAAAAAAGGTGCCAGGTTAAAAAAATGTCATGTCCATAATTAGATAGGAGGACTTCAAGCCCCAGAATTCCCCAGTCAGATATCCCAGAATTCTCTACCCAGATATAAGAACTTCAAGTCCCAGAATTCCCCAGTCAGATATTCCAGAATTCTCTACCCAGATATAAGAACTTCAAGTCCCAGAATACCCCAGTCAGATATTCCAGAATTCTCTACCCAGATATAAGAACTTCAAGTCCCAGAATTCCCCAGTCAGATATCCCAGAATTCTCTACCCAGATATAAGAACTTCAAGTCCCAGAATTCCCCAGTCAGATATTCCAGAATTCTCTACCCAGATATGAGGACTTCAAGTCCCAGAATTCCCCAGTCAGATATCCCAGAATTCTCTACCCAGATATAATAACTTCAAGTCCCAGAATTCCCCAGTCAGATATCCCAGAATTCCCTAGCCAGATATGAGGACTTCAAGCCCCAGAATTCCCCAGTTAGATATTCCAGAATTCTCTACCCAGATATAAGAACTTCAAGCCCCAGAATTCCCCAGTCAGACATCCCAGAATTCTCTACCCAGATATAAGAACTTCAAGTCCCAGAATTCCCCAGTCAGATATTCCAGAATTCTCTACCCAGATATAAGAACTTCAAGCCCCAGAATTCCCCAGCGAAATATTCCAGAATTCCCTAGCCAGATATAAGGACTTCAAGTCCCAGAATTCCTCAGTCAGTTATCCCAGAATTCTCTACCCAGATATAAGAACTTCAAGTCCCAGAATTCCCCAGTCAGATATCCCAGAATTCTCTACCCAGATATAAGAACTTCAAGTCCCAGAATTCCCCAGCGAAATATTCCAGAATTCCCTAGCCAGATATAAGGACTTCAAGTCCCAGAATTCCTCAGTCAGATATGCCAGAATTCTCTATTTTATTTATTTATTTTATTTTATTTTAATTTGATTTATATGCCGCCCTTCTCCGGAGACTCAGGGCGGCTTACAATGCGTTAAGCAATAGCCTTCATACTTTTGTATATCCAGATATAAGAACTTCAAGCCCCAGAATTCCCCAGTCAGATATCCCAGAATTCTCTACCCAGATATAAGAACTTCAAGTCCCAGAATTCCCCAGTCAGATATCCCAGAATTCTCTACCCAGATATAAGAACTTCAAGCCCCAGAATTCCCCAGTCAGATATCCCAGAATTCTCTACCCAGATATAAGAACTTCAAGTCCCAGAATTCCCCAGTCAGATATCCCAGAATTCTCTACCCAGATATAAGAACTTCAAGTCCCAGAATTCCCCAGTCAGATATTCCAGAATTCTCTACCCAGATATGAGGACTTCAAGCCCAAGAATTCCCCCAAACCAGATATCCCAGAATTCCTTAGCCAGATATGAGGACTTCAAATCCCAGAATTCCCCAGCGAAATATTCCAGAATGCCTCAATCAGATCTGAGGACTTCAAGTCCCAGAATTCCCCAGTCAGATATCCCAGAATTCTCTACCCAGATATGAGGACTTCAAGTCCCAGAATTCCCCAGTCAGATATTTCAGAATTCCCTAGCCAGATATAAGAACTTCAAGCCCCAGAATTCCCCAGTTAGATATCCCAGAATTCTCTACCCAGATATGAGGACTTCAAGCCCCAGAATTCCCCCAAACCAGATATCCCAGAATTCCTTAGCCGGATATGAGGACTTCAAGTCCCAGAATTCCCCAGCCAGTATACTGCCTGGGGAATTCTGGGACTTGAAGTCCACACATCTTCAAGCTGCTGAGATTAAGAGATGCAATTTAGAGGATGGTTTGAGAGAAATATCTTCCTCAGCACAGAGGCACTGCAGGAACATGATCAAACAGAAGATACACAAAAAAATACCTCAGGTTCACTCAGGCCACTGTGGCCGCCATCTTGACTTTTTTGACCATAAAGAGAACTAAAGGGAAAAAAATGTCCGCTGGTCTGAAAAAAACAGAATGCCACCCAGAATAAGCAGCTCTAAAATAAGAAGAATGAAACAAAACGGATAACAACAGATCTTGATCTTAACTAAAAAGCCGAGAAGCCTGTTTGTTTTTTTGTGGTTTTTTTGGTGATTATTTTCAAAACAAAACACAAAAAAAGAAATAAAAATTTAAATATAAGGAAAAGAACTAGCACTGAGAAATAGAACGGGATAGATAGAAGTTCAGCTCAAATTAGCAGCGTGTTAAAAGGAGGATGAAACAAGCCACGGATTGCAATTCTCCAAGCTCGGAGAATCAGAAGCAAAGGTTATTATGTTTTCTAAATAGAAGAGAAGAAGGAAGGATTCAGAAGACCTTGTTAGATATTGTGTCCGGCATCAAATGCAGGGATGTTCACCGAAGGGGCAACACGATAGTAACCACTGGATTCAATTTGCAATTGGATCCCTTTGCATTTGAATCCATTTTTTTTAAAAGAAAAACTTTTTAAATCCCGCCTTTATTATTTTTGTAAATAATTAAAGGCAGTGAATTTATTGAATACTCCTTTTGCCTTCTATTTTCCCCATCACAACCCCGTGAGGTGCATTGGGCTAGTCACCCAAGCAGGTTTCCAGGGCTAAAATGGAACTAGAACTCACCATCTCCTGGTGATTGAGCCAAAGTCACCCAACTAGTTTTTTATAACTAAGTTAGAACTAGAACTTCCTGTTTCCTGGTGGTTGCCTAAAGTGACCCAGCTGGCTTTCATGCCTAAGGCAGGACTAGAACTCACCATCTCCTGGTGATTGGCCCAGAGTCACCCAGCTAGCTTTCATGCCTAAGGCTTTCATGCCTAAGGCGGGACTAGAACTCACCATCTCCTGGTGATTGGCCCAGAGTCACCCAGCTAGCTTTCATGCCTAAGGCTTTCATGCCTAAGGCGGGACTAGAACTCATCATCTCCTGGTGATTGCCCCAGAGTCACCCAGCTAGCTTTCATGCCTAAGGCGGGACTAGAACTCACCATCTCCTGGTGATTGGCCCAGAGTCACCCAGCTAGCTTTCATGCCTAAGGCGGGACTAGAACTCACCATCTCCTGGTGATTGGCCCAGAGTCACCCAGCTAGCTTTCATTCCTAAGGCAGGACTAGAACTCACCATCTCCTGGTGATTGAGCCAAAGTCACTGAACTGATTATCGTGTCTAAGGCAATACTAGAATTCACCGCCTCCTGATGATTATCTTAAAGTCACCCAACTAGTTTTTATGACTAAGATAGAACTAAAACTTCCTGTTTCCTGGTGGTTGCCTGGTGCTAGCTTTCGTACCTAAGGCTTTCATGTCTAAGGTAGGACTAGAACTCACCATCTCCTGGTGATTGGCCCAAAGTCATCCAGCTTGGGGAGCCCTGATATTACTTCCTCTTCCTATTTTCTTCAAAACAACAACTATGTGAGGTGGATTGAGCAGTGAGTGAGTGATTGGCGCATAGTCACCCAGCTTTCATGACTGAGGCAGGACTAGAACTCACCGTCTCCTAGTGATTGGTCCAAAGTCACCCAGCTGGCTTTCATAGCTAAAGCAGGTCTAGAACTCACCGTCTCCTGGTGATCGTCCCAAAGTCACCCAGCTTGTTTTCATGTCTAAGGCGGGACTAGAACTCACCATCTCCTAGTGATTGGCCCAAAGTCACCCAGCTTGGGGAACTCTAGGGTTCCTCAATTCCTACTTTAAGTGACACTTGTCTACCCTGTTGCCTGCAGGAGACCCAAATATCCCTGCATTATTTTTTTTTCCCACTGAATTTTCCCACTCTCCGGGGTCCCTTGCTATCCGCTACAAGCCATGAATGATGAAATATCAACGTTCTTTGCGTGTCTGCTGCTCAGTATTTATTTTAGCTTCTATTGCACCTTCGCGCAAACGTAAAACTAAATAAATGATGGCTCTTGAGCTGCAGCTGCTATTAATCGTAATAAGACCCCTGATTTGTGCTGCTATCTTATCTACAAGAGGGAGCCTCTTGATGACAATATATATATATATGTAATATATTGGGGGAGGGGGGAGTCTGGAAAGTTTGCAGACTGCTCAGCCACAGCTGGCCCTTTGGAAGAAAGCTTCAGGGTTGATTTAAATACGAACGTTATGGTTAAATTATAACATGTATATATATATATATGCTCCTGCCATTCTTAAGGAGTGTGCACGGAAAGCAGCGGTAATGAATGAACCGGCATGGATCAATACAATCCGATGCATTTAATATATAATATCTAAATAATCGTGGCATAAAGCGATAGGCAGCCCTAAGCCATCCATCTCTGCGGGGTCTAGAAAAGCAGAACGGCTTTGCAGACTTTCTGAAGGTCGTTAAGAGTGCAGGCCACCTTTAAGGTTCAGCTATGAGGATGATCACTTTTCATTCTTTCTTCTTTCTTTTTTTCTTCCTTCCTTCCTTCCTTCCTTCCTTCCTTCCTTCCTTCCTTCCTTCCTTCCTTCCTTCCTTCCTTCCTTCCTTCTTTCCTTTCCTTCCTTCCTTCCTTCCTTCCTTCCTTCCTTCCTTCCTTCCTTCCTTCCTTCCTTCCTTCCTTCTTCCTTTCCTTTCCTTTCCTTCCCTTCCCTTCCCTTCCCTTCTCATCTCATCCCATCCCATCCCTTCCCTTCCCTTTTCCTTCCCTTTCCTTTCATTCCCTTCCCATCCCTCCCTCCTTTCCTTTCCTTTCCTTTCCTTTCCTTTCCTTTCCTTTCCTTTCCTTTCTTCCTTTCCTTCCATCCTCTCCCTTCTCATCCCTTCCCTTCCCTTTTCTTTTCCTTCCTTCTCTTTCCTTTCCTACTCCTCCCTCCCTCCATCCTTCCTTTCTTACTTACATCTTCCTTTCCTCTCCTCCGCTCCCCTGTCCTCCTCCTCTCCTTCCTTCCTTCATTCCATCATTCCTTCCTCTTTCTTTTCTTTTCCTTTCCTTTCCTTTCCTTTCCTTTCCTTTCCTTTCCTTTCCTTTCCTTTCCTTTCCTTTCCTTTCCTTTCCTTTCCTTCCTTCCTTTCCTTCCCATCCTCTCCCTTCTCATCCCTTCCCTTTTCTTTTCCTTACTTCTCTTTCCTTTCCTACTCCTCCCTCCATCCTTCCTTTCTTACTTGCATCTTTCTTTCCTCTCCTCCCCTCCCCTGTCCTCCTCCTCCCCTTCCTTCCTTCCTTCCATCCTTCCTTTCCTTTCCTTTCCTTTCCTTTCCTTTCCTTTCCTTTCCTTTCCTTTCCTTTCCTTTCCTTTCCTTCCCATCCTCTCCCTTCCCATCTCTTCCCTTTTCTTTCCTTTCTTTCCTCCCTCCCTCCGTCCCTTCATCCCTCCCTCTCTTTTCTTCTTTTCTTGCTCCCATCCAAATTTATTTCTCTTCTATGATTCTGTGATGTTACAATGCTGTGATTTTTAATCTGTCATCCTGTGTTTCTACGATTCCGTGACTTTACAATATTATGATTCCATGATTCTGGGTTTTTGTGATCCTGTGATGGTTTCTGAGGCGAAGGACTGTATTATTAACGTTGTGACAGTTGTTGTTATTTCCTCAGAATCTCCCAACATGAAAACAGCCCCCCCCCCATCCCAATTAATCCCCCTCTCTGGCAAGAGACTCACGTTGGCAAAGGCTGCGCCGCGCATAGAAATAATCCCCTGGGCTTGCAAAATTCCACAACAGTCGAATTGTTTCACTGCCTCTGGTCATTGGCCAAGCCAAGTCAATGCAAGAGGGTGAAAAGTAGGCTTCTCTGTGCCAAATCCAGCCCCTCCTCCACCCCCACCCCCCCAATGTCTTCTCCTGGATGCCCAAGGACTGGCCCTCCCCTTCGTTTTTCCTTCTGGCCAAAAGGATTCTGGGCCAGGCACCTCCGTGTCGCTTCGCCAAGGATCTCTTACGCAGCTCTTCAATTGCCTTGATGAAGTGCGCTGGCAGAAGAAGGACCATCCATCATGAAGATGGACAGGAAGGGAAACGGGCACCCCTACCCCCTTTCCTGAAGCTGGCGCAAAAAGCACAGGGAAGGCACTGTGGGGTCAGAAGGAAGCAGAGCAAACGTTAGAGAACCAGCGTGGGAATTTGGACTTCCTCCCTGCTGGGATTGGACGGAGGCCTCCAGATGGGGGAAAAGTCAGGATGGATCAAAGGCCAGAGCTATGACCTTGGAGACTTAGTGGACGATCACTTAAAACATGAGCCAGCCATTTGCACCAGACCACCCCAACGATGCCCTTGAGGTGATGTCCCGGTGCCTGGAGGCCGTACGGATCTGGATGGAGAGGAACAGGCTCAGGCTCAACCCATCCAAGACGGAGTGGCTGTGGTTTTCGACGTCCCGATATAGATATAGTGGTGCCATCGCTGACTATTGGGGGTGAATCATTGGCCCCCACGGAAGGGGCTCGCAACTTGGGCATCCTCCTGGACTCATGGCTGTCTTTAGAAGAGCACTTGACGGCCGTGACCGGGAGGATTTTTCATCAGGTTCGCCTGATCCGCCAGTTGCGTCCCTTTCTAGATCGGGACTCTTTACACACAGTCACTCACGCCCTCGTCACCTCCCGTCTGGACTACTGTAACGCTCTCTACATGGGGCTCCCCTTGAGGAGCACTCGGAGGCTCCAACTGGTGCAGAGTGCGGCCGCACGGGTGGTTATGGGAGCGACGTGGCGCTCCCATGTAATACCCCTCCTGCGCGAGCTTCACTGGCTTCCGGTGGTCTTCCGAGTGCACTTCAAGGTTTTGGTTATCACCTTTAAAGCGCTCCATGGCTTAGGACCTGGTTATTTACGGGACCGCCTGCTACCACCAATAGCCTCCACCGGCCTGTACGCTCCCATAGAGAGGGGCTCCTCCGGGTGCCGTCGGCCAAACAATGCCGGCTGGCGGCCCCCAGGGGGAGAGCCTTCTTTGTGGGGGCACCTACCATCTGGAACGTGCTCCCCCCAGATATACAGAGGAACCCGGACCTGCGCACCTTCCGTCGTGCGCTCAAGACCTATTTATTCCAACAAGCCGGCCTGTCCTAAGTTATTTTCTCCTTTTAATTATGAATTTTAATTTGTTTTAAATTATTGGGGTTTTAATTGTCAGCCAAATTATTTAATTCGTTTTATTCTATTTTAAATTTTTGTATTTAAATGTTTTATATATGGCTGTATACCGCCCTGAGTCCCCCAGGAGTAGGGCGGTTTATAAATCTAATTAAAGTAAGACAATCCTCGGTTGTGTAAACATAGAATCAAAATCACCGGAAGTATTAGTACCGCTTTATAAAACCTTGGTAAGGCTACGCTTACAAGGGACGCGGTGGCTAAGACGCTGAGCTTGTCGATCGAAAGGTCGGCAGTTCAGCGGTACGAATCCCTGGTGCCGCGTAAAGAGGTGAGCTCCCGTGACTTGTCCCAGCTTCTGCCAACCTAGCAGTTCGAAAGCACTTAAAAAATGTAAGTAGAAAATACGGACCACCTTTGGTGGGAAGGGAACAGAGTTCCGTGCGCATTTGACGTTGAGTCGTGCTGGCCACATGACCACGGAGACATCTTTGGACAGCACTGGACCTTGGCTTTGAAACGGAGATGAGCACTGCCCCCTAGAGTTGGGAACGGCTAACACATATGTGCAAGGGGAACTTTCACTTTAAGGCCACACTTAGAATACTGCATTCTAGTGGTGGTATTCAGCCGGTTCGGAGCGGTTCGGTAGCCCGCCCCTGTCCACCCGCCCTGGTGTAATACCATTCTGTTTAGCCACGTTTTCAAGGCTGGGCGCATACGCGGAAGGCTGGGCACATGTGCGGAAGATGTGCACACAATGCAGGCATGTGGCCAACCGGTGGTAAGAATATGTGAAGCCTACCACTGCTACATTCCGTGTGGGTCACCACATTACAAAAAAGATGTTGAGACTTTGGAAATAGTGCAGAGAAGAGCAACTAAGATGATTAAAGGCCCAGAGACGAAAACATATTTATTTATTTATTTATTGGTTCGATTTATATGCCGCCCTTCTCCGGAGACTCAGGGCGGCTTACAATATGTTAAGCAATAGCCTTCATACTTTTATATATACCTCCTTAGTAGGGCTTTTGCCCCCCCTCCCCCAAAGCGGTGTTCTTTTTTATGCAAAGTCAGCTTATTGCCCCCACAATCCGGGTCCTCATTTTACCTACCTCGGAAGGATAAGAAAAATGGTTGCAGGAAAGTTGAGAAAAGAAGGACTAGGGGAGGATACGATAGCACTCTTCCAGTATTTGGGGGACTGCCACAAAGAAGGGGGGGGAGTCGAATTATTCTCCAAAGCACCAGAGGGGAAGACAAGAAACAAGAGTTCGAAACTAATCAAAGGGAGAAGCAACCTGGAATTAAGGAGTAACTTCCCAACAGCGAGGACAATTAACCAGTGGAACCAGCTTGCCTTCAGGGGGCGCTCCATCACTGGTGGTTTTTAAGAACAGACTGGGCACAGCCCCGTGTCTAATATGGCACAGGGTCTCTTGCTCAAACAGGGGGTTGGACTAGAAGACCTCCGAGGTCCCCTCCAGTGCTATTCTGATTGACTGGTTTGGACTTCCTCCCTGCTGTGATGGGATGGAAAAGTCAGGATGGATCAAAGACCAGATCGCATCGCATCGCCAGAAGGATGCTAGGCGCACCTTTCCAGACTGACGGATTGCATTCAAAGGCAGAAGCTGTCAGGAGCAGCGGGTCGCTGGAGTTAATGGGCTGAGCTGGCCGTATAATATTTATTAGCTGCTTTGCTTCACACAGTTATCCATCCAGCCCAGGAACCGGAGATGGGGCAGGCGAAGAGAACGCGTAATAGGCAATCAATAATGCAGAATCAATCGAAAGACACAAATCAAAGCCGGCAGAACAGATACCTTATGAACGTATCCGACAGACGCAAAAGGCTTTATTCATATCCTGGCCCCGATGCTGAGATGGTTGGGGTGGGAAGTCAGGGGTTTGTAGCCTAATAGAAAGCCTATTAGAAAGGCAGTTCCATAAGGCAGGCAACAGGATAGAGAGGGATTTTTATTTATTTATTTATTTATTTATTTCTAAGGAACCAGCAAGGGGGACTTGGATCAAACTCCTGCCTTTTTGGATCTGCTGAAAGGATTATAAACAGGAGATAGGTGGTGTCATATCCCTCGCCCTCTGTTGAGAGAGGGCTGTTCAACCTTAATGTAGATGGCCTCTTTGACCCCTCTTTCAAATCAGCGGTCCAGAATATGGACTTTGCTGTCTTCAAAAGAGCAGCGTTTGTTTTTTCAAATGCAGATGGACGGCTGAATCTTGTCCTGATGGGTTTGTTCTCCTATGTTGTGCCATGCGTTTGTGAAGTGGCTGTTTTGTTTCTCCAACAATCAGGGATCAGGGGTGGGTTCTAATTACCTTTACTACTGGTTGGCAAAGGGATCGCACACGCGCCAAGCTTCTGCGCATGCACAGAAGCTTCTGCGCATTTGTAGATCACCTATGATGACATCCGGGGTGGTGGATGGAGCCTTCTAATGGTTCTACTACTGATTCTTGTGAACCGGTCCAAACCAGGGGGCCAACCTACCACTGATACAGATCTGCCCTTTCAGTAGTTCCAAGAACCCATTTGCACTATTTAAGTGACCCCCGAGGGCACAGATAAACCTCCAAGTGGCCTCAATGACTCTCAGAGAGAGTGTGAACGACCAGATGACTGCAAAGAACAGAAATCCTTCCATCCTCCACCATTCAGTCAGAACTGAAGAAGCTTCTTGGATGAGAAGCAAAACATCTTCAAGGAAAAACAAAGTCCACTTGCTTTTTGAAAACATTTGGAACAACTTAAAGTTTTTTTGCAGACACTGGGAAACAGACTCTACACCCAACCATCTCCAGAGATTCCTCTGCCTCCAGCCGGTGATCTGACACAAACTACAACTCTCACACCAAGCGGTTCCTGTTGTGTATGCGAGTCACCTCCAGGCCCTTCGAACAGCTGCCTGCCAAAGCCCTGGATCTTTTCCAAGCTGCTTTGTACCTTGGTGGGGAGACAAAGAGGTTGATTTTCTTGCAATGTGCTCTTTTGAGATCAGCCAAAGGTAACGACAGCCAACGATTCTTGGTCCGGAGCCCGGGGATGTTTGTCCAAAATCAATACACCAAATAAAAACATTCTTTTAGATTCGGCAGCAAGCGAGGTTCATAATAACACAGTCCTGCAAGTTCCTTGCAAGAAGATTCTTTTATTATTATTATCATCATCATCATCATCATCATCATTATTCAAAAATAAAACGCTCGAACGCTTTCTTCGTTCATCAAATCATTCAGGGTTTTCTTCAATGCAACGCAGTTCCTTTTTGTGAAAACCTCGGGATGCAAATCATGTTTGCATTTCGTTATTTGTGGTCTCCAGTTTTTGGTGGTGTTGTTGCGTGGATGCGTGGGTGTGCCTGTTTACGGAAGGAGGGACAGACGAATCCCATTTGTCCGTTGTGCATGGCTGGCTGTTTTAATCACCCGTTTTTTTTAGATTTATTTCTGATGGGAATGCAGAACGGCCAGAGGAAAAACAGGAGTGGGGGTGAGCTAGGGAGATATATTTCCAAGGGAATCAAAACAAAATGAAGGGATTGTTCAGTTGAGGGTGGAGTTGAGTATTTTGTTTCCCCCCCTCACTGGAAAAGCCTCGTGAAAAGGCGCAAGGCTTTAGAAGAAGAGGTACTTACAGGAAGTGGTCAAATAAGTCAAGATGGCGGGTATGGGGATCAGTGGAAGGTCTGTCCGTTTTTGTGTGTGATCCACATTAAAAAACCAAGCAGACACAGCCATCTTGACTTTTTTGACCATATCCCGCAGACAACGCTACTTAGAGACAATTTATTTTAGGATAAATATCTGTGTTTTGAAGGTGATAGAAATCGGATGCGCTAAAAGGCAGGACGTCCCCTGGAGGAGGAAGTGGAGCATGGGGCCTCAAGAGGGAGCTTGGTTGATGTAGGAGAAGCCTGATGGAAATGAGCAGAATCTGATGGAGATGGGAGGAGATCCAGCCTAGTTGATATGGGTGGAGCCTGATGGAAATGGGTGGGGCCTGATGGAAATGGGCGGAGATAGAAGCAGGATGATTTGGGCGGAGCCTGGTTGACATAGGAGAAGCCTGATGGAAATGAGCAGAATCTGATGGAGATGGGAGGAGACCCGTAGTTGATATGGGTGGAGCCTGATGGAAATGGGTGGGGCCTGATGGAAATGGGCGGAGATAGAAGTAGGATGATTTGGGTGGAGCCTGGTTGACATAGGAGAAGCCTGATGGAAATGAGCAGAATCTGATGGAGATGGGAGGAGACCCAGCCTAGTTGACCTGGGCAGAGCCTGGTGGAAATGGGTGGAATCTGAAGACATGGACAGTTTCTTGTTAATCTGGGCAGAGCCTGATGGAAATGGGTGGGGCCTGATGGAAATGGGGGAAGATAGAAGCAGGATGATTTGGGCGGAGCCTGGTTGACATAGGAGAAACCTGATGGAAATGAGCAGAATCTGATGGAGATGGGAGGAGACCCAGCCCAGCTGATATGGGTAGAGGCTGATGGAAATGGGGGGAGATAGAAGCAGGATGATTTGTGCAGAGCCTGGTTGACATAGGAGAAGCCTGATGGAAATGAGCAGAATCTGATGGAGATGGGAGGAGACCCAGCCTAGTTGATGTGGGCGAAGACTGATGGAAATGGTTGGGGCCTGATGGAAATGGGCGGAGATAGAAGCAGGATGATTTGGGCGGAGCCTGGTTGACATAGGAGAAGCCTGATGGAAATGAGCAGAATCTGATGGAGATGGGAGGAGACCCAGCCTAGTTGACCTGGGCAGAGCCTGGTGGAAATGGGTGGAATCTGAAGACATGGACAGTTTCTTGTTGATCTGGGCGGAGCCTGATCAAACTTGATGGAGATGGGCGGAGAAAAAACCTGCTTGATCTGGGAGGAGCCAGATGGAGATGGGTGGAGACAGAGCTTATTTGATCTGGGGGGAGCCTGAAAATAGGCGGAGCGTGATGGAGATGGACAGAATTTGATGGAGATGAGTGGAGACAGAACCTGCTTGATCTGGGCGGAGCCTGATGGAAATGGGTGGAGACAGAATCTGGGCGGAGCCAGAAATAGGCGGAACCTTATGGAGATGGGAAATGAAGTCAGAGACAGTGTCTTGTTGATCTAGGTGGAGCCTGATCATGATGGACAAAACTTAATGGAGATGGGCGGAGACAGAACCTGTTTGATCTGGGTGGAGCCTAATGGAGATTGCTGGAGCTGGGCAGAGCCTGAGGAAGATGGGTGGAGACAGAACTTGGGCAGAACCCCAAAATAGGCGGAACCTTATGGAGATGGGAAGACAGGGCCTGATTGAGGTGGGCGGAGCTTGATGGAAATGGACAGAATTTGATGGGTGAAGGATGAAGATAGAGCCTGATGGAGAGGGGTGGAGCCTGGTGGAAATGGGTGGGGCTTGATGGAAATTGGCGGAGTCCCCCAGCAAGCCTTTTCTCTTGGCTCCTGGTCCTTCCGTCCTTCCTTTCTTTCGCTCAACTTGGCTCCAGCCAGGAGCATCCCCGAAAACGGAGGGCATTTGGTGGTCCTTAGACCTTTTCAGCCAGCCCTGGATCTCCCCCGCAGCCTTCCGAGGTTTCCTTCTGCAAAAATCCACTCACGACTGCTTCTCTTCGAGAGAAACCCGCGTTCCCGAATTTCTCTCGTCTCTGGGAAGAGCAAGAATGAAAAGAAAAGGGGAGGAGAGAGAGAAAGAGAGAGAGAGAGAGAGAGAGATTGCAGTCACCATGGTAACCGCTGGGGATATAGAGAGAGGCTTGTTTGCAAAACACAGGTCTGGAAATTGCTTTATTCCGGTGAAAATACAAGCCGGGGAGTCCCGATCCACCCTCCCTGCTTCCAAGAGTGGCTTTCAGCATCTCCCGATCGAAAGGGGAGGGTGGAGAAAGCATCTTCCCTTCCCCCTCAACAGGGGGATGCACTCTGTACACGCTCAGAGGCCAATGCTCAGAGGCTTTGACAATCAGGCCTGAACATCAGAGGCCTGACTCCGAACGAATGAAAGCCCGGGTTGAAATCACGGAGAGAGGGGACCCCCAAGCTCGGCTTTCACTTTGAATCTCTGGAGCGGGGAAAGAGGGCCTCTGAGAACGGGCAGAGTTCACGGCTGCGGCGAGATGGGCTTTCTTGCTTCTGCTTTCAGAGGAAGGAAGGAAGGAAGGAAGGAAGGAAGGAAGGAAGGAAGGAAGGAAGGAAGGAAGGAAGGAAGGAAACAAGCCAAAAATTAATCCACCTTAAATGGATTTTTTCTGGCATTCTAATTAATTAAAATTTATGTGTTTCTTCGGGCATTGGATAGCTGCCTTGCCTTCTGGGACCTGGATCACTGAGGTTGGCCTGCAAGCATCAAAATAATATAAATATAAAGACAAACCAAATAACCAAAAATAAATAAATAAATTAAAACTTAAAACAGTACAGTAAGTTGAATTAACTCTTTCAAGGAACGAGGGAAAACACGGCGGCCGATTCCCTATTTAGTGTCGTATTGTTGTTGTGTTATGCTTTCAGTCGTTATTAGCTGCCTTGAGTTGTGATGATGAGATGGGGGGGGAGATGTCCATTCAAATACAAGTAATCCTCGGCTTATGACGGTGGCTTAGTGACCATTCGAACTTACAACAGGAGGAAAAAACCCCTTTTACAACCCACATTCACACCTCCCTCCTTGCAATCACGTGATTGTCGTATGTTGTGTGTTTGACAACTGGCTTGCATTTCCAGTGTCCTGTGATCAGGGGACCACACTTTATAACTTTTTTTGCCAAAAAAAATAAAAATACGGCATTTATTTCGTGTTTCTGACAGAAAAAATGCAATTGCGGACAATGGATTCCCTTAATGACCCAAGCGATTGCTTAAACAACCACGGGGATTCACTAAAATGGTGGCTGCAGAAAATATCATAATTCCCCAGTCAGCTTCTGGAAGTTGAAGTTTATCCATCTTAAAGCATCCTGGGTGGGGAATTCTGGGGATTGAAGTCCACCCATCTTAAAGCCCGCTGGCTGGAGAATTCTGGAAGTCTATCCATCTTAAAGCATGCCACAGTTGAGAAACACCGTGGCTTACTCCATCCATCTTTTCAGCTTGATGGAGGATTTTAGGAATAATTTTTATGGCACTTAATATCTTGCCATTTGGTGCCCCCTTAACTAGCTTGTTAATCAGATGTCATGGGGTACTTTATCAAATCAAGATATATTACATCTTTTGCGGAGAAGAGAGAGAGGGAAGGAGGGGGAAGGGGAGAGACTGAGAAACTCACTTCTGTCTAATAATTCATGCTTTTTATACAATGTTTACGGTTCAGTCTTTTTATGATCTGCTTTCCAGTCTTCTCGGGCATCATTTTAATTCGTTTGCCCGATCTTTTTTTAATTCTTTTTTTTTTTTTTTTGAACAAGAAGACAGAATTTGCTCTTCTCCAGGCCTCTGACAGTTTGCAACTTCTCTAAAGTTACACAAACATATTGTGTAAATCAGACTATCAGCTAACTTCTTCACAGGGCGAATGGGTGTCCAAATTTGCAAGAGGGCAAGGGATGACCTTGAAAATCCCAGCATATTCAAGAAGAAGCAGGACTGGGATTTCAAAGTTGGGTCTACCGATTTATAGACCTTGGATGGGCACCCAGGATGCAAAATTATTTGGTAGTAAATTATGTGCAACCTCTAATGCTGAAAATCAAGGAGAGGGGGGGAAATGGGATTCAGATTAAATGTAGAGAAAATCAGGCTCGTGATTAGTAACTAGCCTTAGAATGAATAATGAAGATATTAAAAGGGTGGGGAAATGGTGCATGTTTTTAGGATCGACTACTGGATGTCCTCAAGTTACAACCATTCACCCTGAAAAAAGTTACTTATGACAGGTTGGTGCTGGGGAAGATGGAAGGAAGGAGGAGGAAGAGGAGGAGGAGGGAAGGAGTAAGAAGAAGGAGTTAGGGAGAGGGACAGGGACAGGGAGAAGGAGAAGGAGAAGGAGAAGAAGCTGGAGAAGGAGAAGGAGATGGAGAAGGAGAAGGAGATGGAGATGGAGATGGAGATGGAGAAGAAGGGAGAAGGAGAAGGAGAAGGAGAAGGAGATGGAGATGGAGAAGGAGAAGAAGAAGCTGGAGAAGGAGATGGAGTTAAGGAGAAGGAGTTAAGGAGAAGGAGATGGAGAAGGAGATGGAAATAGAGAAGGAGAAAGAGAAGGAGATGGAGAAGAAGTTAAGGAGATGGAGATGGAGATGGAAATAGAGAAGGAGAAAGAGAAGGAGATGGAGAAGGAGTTAAGGAGATGGAGATGGAAAAAGAGATAGAGATGGAGAAGGAGAAGGAGAAGGAGAAGGAGAAGGAGAAGGAGAAGGAGAAGGAGAAGGAGAAGGAGAAGGAGAAGGAGAAGGAGAAGACCAGGAGCAACGGGCATGGACACAGATACGATGGCGATGAGTGCACCATTGAATAAGCTGAAGGACCAGAGTAGGAAAAATCATCTTGAAGGACATCTACATGGGGACAGATGGTCGTTGAGAAGGTACATCTATGGGCTTGTTAAGCGCCTACATCAATTTTGGAGGTCCCCTAGTCTTGTAGTGCAATCCCCTGCTCAAGCAGGAGACCCTGCACCATTTCAGACAACTGAACGTCCAGTCTCTTCTTAAAAGCCTCCAGTTTTGGAGCGACCACAACTTCTGGAGGAAGCTGTTCCACTGGTTAATTGTCCTCACTGTTAAGGAAATTTCTCCTTGGTTCCAGATTGCTTCTCTCCTTGATTAGTTTCCACCCATTGCTTCTTGTCCTGCCCTCAGGGGCTTTGGAGAATAGCTTGACTCCCTCTTCTTTGTGGCAACCCCTGAGATATTGGAAGACTGCTATCATGTCTCCCCTAGTCCTTCTTTTTATTAAACTAGACATACCCAGTTCCTGCAACCGTTCTTCGTATGTTTTAGCCTCCAGTCTCCTAATCATCTTCGTTGCTCTTCTCTGCACTCTTTCTAGAGTCCCAACATCTTTTTTATCTTTGATGTTCAGACTTTCTAGAGCCGTGATGGCGAACCTATGGCACGGGTGCCACAGGTGGCACGCGGAGCCATCTCTGCGGGCATGCGACGTGTCACCCTAGGTCAGCTCCACCGTACATGCGCACATGCCTCCCGCTGGCCAGCTGACTGATCTGCGGAGATGCGCACGCATTTCCGGGGGGGGACTGGGAAGAGGGGTTATTCACACATATACAGGGGGCCGGGTGTGTGTGTTGTGTTTGCATGCATGGGGGGCCGGGAGATGCGGTGCCTCACCCCACACCCCATTTTGGGCGTAGCAGGCCTCCGTGAAGCCTTCTGGGACCAAAAACAGGCCGGGGGGCACGCACATGTGTGGAGGGTTTGGGGAGAGCACGGGGGGGTAGGGGAGTGGAGGGTCACTCATTCATGTGCACGGGACGGGGAAATACAGGGGTGCGCTTGCATGCACAGGGGGACGGGACACACGGGAGGCATTGCATTATGAGTGTACTGTCACACTGACGCATGCGCTTTTGGCACCCGAGGAAAAAACGGTTAGCCATCACTGTTCTAGAGTCTCATCATCAGTTTTTGGTGGCGACCAAAACTGGATGCAATATTCCAAGCGTGGCCTCACCAAGGAATTACAAAGCAGTACTAACACATCCCATGATCTTGATTCCATCCCTCTGTTGATGCAGCCAAGGATTCCCACATCCCGTCACGTCTCAAACTTCCATCCTTCCACCCTCTTCATCTTTTTCCTCTCCGATTTTCCCCGTGAACTCCCAAAGTGCTTTTTTTCCCAAAAGGCAACCTGGACTTTGTTTTCATCCTGGAAGATGTTTCTGTTGTGGCTCCGTTGCCTGAGCCTGCGTCATCAGCAGGGGAGGACTGAGAGTGAGGGAGAGGAGTTGGCAAGGCCTCCTTCTCCAGGACTCTCCTCTCTGGCAATGCCTCCGGAGGACACCGAAGGGCAGGAGATAGGCCCAGAGCCAAGCTTGTCCCCGCAGCCACAGGAGGACACTGATGAGGGGAGTGAGTTTTGGTTGGATCCTCGCCAGCGTTGGAGAGACAGGAGAGCCCAGCAGAGGAAAAGGCGTGGTCGTGATTAGCTGGTGGACCACGCCTCCCAGGCTATATAAGAGAGGGATTGCAGCCTGTATCTTTGTGACGAACAAAACAAAGATTCATGGATCCTGGTTTTGAATCGGCCCTGCGTCTCAGCTCTGAACATTTTGGTGGTGTGTATGTGACTGACCTATTAATAAAGCAGCTGCGGATTGCTGCCAAACTTTGTTATCAGCTTACTTGGTTGCCTGCCAGTTCATTAGACTCTGATTGTCTGAGGGGGGTTATTTCTGGGAACGGGGCCAGAACAGTTTCGCTTCTCCTCCGAGAAGCTTCTTCTGTTCTGTTTGCCGAATTTCAGCACTTCGGAACTGAAGACGCTCCTCGGACCTAGATGACTGAGAATCTCTGTAGAAATTTCCTGGTAACTAACTCACACTCGGATGCCTTCCCCAAAGAGGACAGAGCCAAATCAAGGCTGCAGACTCAGTGGTGGGACTCAGCCGGTTCGGGACGATTTGGGTGAACCAGTAGTTAAATTGCTGGCTGGCTCCGCCCCTTGCAGGAGCCCCCACGGGCCCCATTTTGGCTCCCAGGTAAGTGCAAGGAGGTGTAAAATGTCATGGCTGCACTCACCCATCCCTGCAGCCCGTTTTCACTCCCAGGAGGCTGCAGAGAGGCTTACTAGGCCCAAAATGGGGCACGTGCGGGCACGTGCCCCATTTTTGCTTCCAGGGGGGGTGCAGGAGGCCAAGTGCTGCCTCTCACACCCCCTGGCCATGCCCACCATGGCCACGCCCATCCCGCCAGTCATGAGGGCAGAGAACCGGTTGTTAAATTATTTAAATCACACCAATGGTCGCCAGAGATGGGCTTCAGCAGGTATTGACCAGTTCTGGAGAACCGGTCGCGGAAATTTTGAGTAGTTCGGAGAACCGGTCGTAAAAATTCTGACTGGCCCCACCCCCATCTATTCTCTGCCTCCCGAGTCCCAGCTGATTGAGAGGGAATGGAGATTTTACAGTATCCTTCCCCTGGAGTGAGGAAGGGAATGGAGATTTTACAGTATCCTTCCCTGCCACGCCCACCAAGCCACGCTACACCCATCAAGCCACGCCCACCGAACCGGTAGTAAAAAAATTTGAAACCCACAACTGGTGGTTGCAGTCACTTTATATTTTCTTACCTGTTAGCCTTTTATCATTTTTATTAAGCTGCTGTTCTTCTTCTTCTTCTTCTTCTTCTTCTTCTTCTTCTTCTTCTTCTTCTTCTTCTTCTTCTTCTTCTTCTTCTTCTTATTATTATTATTATTATTATTATTATTATTATTATTATTATTATTATTATTATTATTATTTTCTCTTCCTCTTGATTTTCTCAACTTGTAATATATTTGTAGATAGTTTCCCTAGGCTGGGTCCTTCCCTAAGCACAATATATTAAAACGAAAGAGAGGTAGCTACATGATTTGAGGCGGAAAATTGGTTTTCGTTACCACGAGGCCTTCTCCATCTCTGTGGAGGGCCAGAAGTTCTCACAAACGAAAATATATCTCGGAAAAAGAGAGAAGATCTGGTTAAAAAAAAGTGTTGTTTTTTTTAAAAAAAAAAATCATCCTGGTGAGAAACAGCACAGGAGACAAATGTATTTTCAGGTCTCTGAGCTGCTTGGCTTGTGAAATGCATTACAAAGAACATTGGAGCACCATTCCTTATTCGCTGCTCTACGGGTCGTCCTTGACGTACGACCACAATTGAGCGCAATATTTCTGTTCCTAAACGAGACAGTGGTCATGTGGGTTTTGATCCGTTTTGCCACCTGCAATTGTTAAGTAAATCTGGCTTTGGCTCCAAGGTCTCCGTTCTGTTTCTCTGTCTGCCTATCATCCATCCATCCATCCAGGGGTGAAATCCAGCAGGTTCTGACAGGTTCTGGAGAACCGGTAGCGGAAGTTTTGAGTAGTTCAGAGAACCGGCAAATACCACCTCTGGCTGGCCCCAGAGTGGGGAGGGAATGGGGATTTTGCAGTATCCTTCCCCTGCCATGGCCACCAAGCCACGCCCACCAAGCCACATCACGCCTACCAAGCCACACCCACAGAACCGGCAGTAAATAAATTTGGATTTCACCACTGCATCCATCCATCCATTCATATCTACTGGTTTTCCCCGAAAATAAGACCCTGTCTTATATTTTTTTGAACCCTGAAATAAGCGCTTGGCCTTATTGCCGTGCGCTCAAAAGCCTGATTGGGCTTATTATCAGGGGAATGTCTTATTTTGGGGGAAATAGGGTATCTATCTATTTTTCTATCTATCTATCTGTCTGACTGACTGTCTGTCTGTCTGTCTGCCTGCCTGCTTGCATATCTATCTATCTATCTATCTATCTATCTATCTATCTATCTATCTATCTATCTATCTATCATCTATCTGTCTGTCTGTCTGTCTGTCTGTCTGTCTGTCTGCCTGCCTGCCTGCCTGCCTACCTACCTACCTATCAAACTATCTATCTGACAAACTATCTATCTACCTACCTGTCTGTCTGTCTGCCTGCCTGCCTGCCTGCCTGCATATCTATCTATCTATCTATCTATCTATCTATCTATCTATCTATCTATCTATCTATCTATCTATCTATCTATCTATCTATCTATCTATCTATCTATCATCTATCTATCTATCTATCATCTATCTATCTATCTATCTATCTATCTATCTATCATCTATCTATCTATCTATCTATCTATCTATCATCTATCTGTCTGTCTGTCTGTCTGTCTGTCTGTCTGTCTGCCTGCCTGCCTACCTACCTACCTACCTACCTACCTATCAAACTATCTATCTGACAAACTATCTATCTACCTACCTGTCTGTCTGCCTGCCTGCCTGCCTGCCTGCCTGCCTGCATATCTATCTATCTATCTATCTATCATCTATCTATCTATCTATCTATCTATCTATCTATCTATCTACTACCTACCTACCAACCTACCTACCTACCTACCAAACTATCTATCTATCTATCTATCTATCTATCTATCTATCTATCTATCTATCTATCTATCTATCATCTATCTGTCTGTCTGTCTGTCTGTCTGTCTGTCTGCCTGCCTGCCTGCCTGCCTGCCTGCATATCTATCTATCTATCTATCTATCTATCTATCTATCATCTATCTATCTATCATCTATCATCTATCTATCTATCTATCTATCTATCTACTACCTACCTACCAACCTACCTACCTACCTACCAATCTATCTATCTATCTATCTATCTATCTATCTATCTATCTATCTATCTATCTATCTATCTATCTATCTATCTATCTATCTATCTATCTATCTATCTATCTATCCATCGTACCTATCCACTTATCTATCTATTAGAATCTTATACCATCTTTATTATTTTATAATTATCTAAGGGAGGTGAACCTATACAACACCCTTTCCTCCTCCTACTTTATCCACAACAACAAACATGTGAGGTGGGCTGGGCTCAGAGAGAGGGACTGGCCCAAAGTCACACAATCATCTTTCATGCCTAAGGCAGGACTAGAACTCCCTGTCTCCTGGTGATTTGCCCAAAGTCACCCAAATGTCTTTCATGCCAAAGACTGGACTAGAACTCCCTGTCTCCTGGTGATTGGCCCAAAGTCACCCAGCTGGCTTCCGTGCCAAAGGCAGGACTAGAACTCACGAACACCTGGTTTCTCAGCCAACCCCTTAACCATCACAAACCAGCTCTTGCAGTTAAAGGAACCAGGATGCCTTCCTTCCTTCAAAGCTCCAGGAATAGAGAGCGAGGGAGATAAACCAGGGGCGAGCAGACTTTTGACGGATTGCATAAGCTCCAGAGAGCAGCGTTTGAAAGAGACGATCCGGTCTCTGCCACGGGCAGCCTCCTGTTTTATGGTGACACTTGTCGGCGTGCCATAGGTTCCTGCCACTGTCCTTTTTCTCTCCCCTCTGGAGGTGATAAATGAACTGAGGAGCCTCCGTCATACATCAGGCCAGGGCGGAGGGCGAAGGGGAGACTATTGCGCTGCAGCTACTGAAAACACCATTTATCACTGGCTGTTTTGCTCCGAGGATGGGTGCGAAGCCCGCTCTCCCTCCCATTCGCGAGCGAGAAGGAGCTTTATTTACTGTTTACAGTAGTCCTCGACTTACGACCAAAATTGAGCCTGACGCTTCGGTCGCTAAGCGAGACATTTGTAAAGTGGCGCCAGCGAGAAGGAGCTTTATTTACTGTTTACAGTAGTCCTCGACTTACGACCAAAATTGAGCCTGACGCTTCGGTCGCTAAGCGAGACATTTGTAAAGTGGCGCGAGTGAGGAGCTTTATTTACTGTTTACAGTAGTCCTTGACTTACGACCAAAATTGAGCCTGACACTTCGGTCGCTAAGCGAGACATTTGTAAAGTGGCGCCAGCGAGAAGGAGCTTTATTTACTGTTTACAGTAGTCCTCGACTCACGACCAAAATTGAGCCTGACACTTCGGTCGCTAAGCGAGACATTTGTAAAGTGGCACCAGCGAGAAGAAGCTTTATTTACTGTTTACAGTAGTCCTCGACTTACGACCAAAATGGAGCCTGACACTTCGGTCGCTAAGCGAGACATTTGTAAAGTGGCGCGAGCGAGAAGGAGCTTTATTTACTGTTTACAGTAGTCCTCGACTTACGACCAAAATTGAGCCTGACACTTCGGTCGCTAAGCGAGACATTTGCAGCCCATTTTTCGAACTTCTTTGCCGGAGTTGATAAGCGAAGCACTGCAGTTCAGGGGTGGGTTCTACTTACCTTTACTACTGGTTCGTAATGGGCCCGTGCGCGCATGAGCAGAAGCATTTTGATGACATCAGAGTCGGTGGCGGAGCCTCCCGCCGGTTTTATTACCGGTTCTATAGAACCGGGGACAATCCACCATTGCTGCGGTTGCTAAGTTAGTAAACCGGTTGCTAAGTGAATCTGGCGTTGATTTGAAGAGTGCAAAAGGGGATCACATGACCCCCTTTTGCGACCGTCGTAAATATGAGCCAGTTGCCAAGGGTATGAATTTTGATGGCGTACCCTGGGGGAAGCTGTAACGGTCATGTAAGCATGAGAAAATGACCATAATCATTGTCGGGTTTTTTCCAGTGCCGTTGTAACTCTGAACGGTCACTAAATGAATTGTTACAAGTCAAGGACTAGTTGTATTTTCATCTCATTGGAAAGCTGAGTTCAAACTTCGAGAGAGAATGAAAGCCGAATCCAAACACCGAGGACAGGAAGAAAGAATTCATGCAAAGAATCCATGAAAATTTTATTTTAGCTGTCCTTTCCATCGAGTCATCTCTAAATTCTGGTGGTTTGCAAAAACACGGGTACTCCTCGACTTATGACCACAATTGAGCCCTAAATTCCCATGGTAAAGCGAGGCAGTTCTTAAGTGAATTTTGCTCCACTTTATAACCTTCCTTGCCACCGTTGTTAAGTGAATCACTGCAGCTGTTAAATGAGTTTGCACGGTTGTTAAGTGAATCTGGCTTCCCCATGGACTTGGCTCGTCAGAAGGTCATAAAAAGGGATCACATGACCCTCCCGGGACACTGCAACCGTCGTAAATATGAGTCAATGGTCAAGCATCCCGAATTTTGATCAGTGAGCAGTTTTCACCCTTTACAACATGATCAGTTTTCACACATACGCCGTGGTCATTCATGTCGTAAGTGTGAAAAACCAGTCCTAAGTCACTTTTTCCAGTGCCGTTGTAACTTCAAACGGTCATTAAATGAACCATTACCTGTAATTGCATTCTTGGTTTTTTTTCCCTTTTGTCCTGGGTATTGAATTCATCCCTTTTCTGGAGTCACACATTATTCGGAACTGTTTAAGTCAGGGGTGTCAAACTCAAGGTTTGCGGGCCGGATCCGATCTGCAATGTGATTGTATCCAGACAGTGCTGGTATTCAGCCGCTTCGGACCAGTTTCGGCAGACCTGTTGTGGCCTGCCCACCCGCCTGGCACTATGCCGTCCTGTTTAGCCACGTTCTCTAAGCCATGTGGATTTTTGGTGCATGGCGAACTGGTGGTAAAATTATGTGAAACCCCACCTCTGGATCCGTCCCGCGGGGTCATCCCTGTCTACCCATGCAAAGAGCAAAGATCTTCGGTCCATTCTACCCAATGTGAAGAGGAAACATGCCCCCAGTTTGGGGCCACGCCCATCCAGTTGGCCACACCCAGTTGCCCCCCCCCCCCAGCCTCCCACCCCGAGGTCAACCACAGCCCTGATGCGGCTCTCAACGAAGTTGAGTTTGACACCCCTGGTTTAGGTAGTCAGATAATCTGGGATTACTGTATTTTTTGGAGTATAAAATGCACTTTTCCCCCTCCTAAAAGAAGCTGAAAATTTGGGTGAGTCTTATACTCCGAATGTAACCCTGCCCACCCACCAGCCACCACCCTTCGGCTTCCATGCGTCCTCTTCTTGGCTGCAGAGATTACCACCAACAATGGCTTGTGTTTTTTGGCTCCGCGTGTCACGTTTTCAGCCTCCAAACGCTCCATTTGAGAGCTCTTCAAGGCTGCGGGGATCGCGAAAGAACATTGCTGCCCATCACCGCCCGAAAACAAAACGCGTTTAGAAGCTGAAAAAGCGACGTACGGTGCCCAAAATGGCTACCTGGAACAGCTGCTGCCTTCTTTTACCCCTTCCGTGTTTTGCCTGCTTTAGTCACTGGAGCTCCCTCCAACGATCAGCTGTGCTTTTGAAGCTGTTTTTCAGCCCCAACGCGAGCTCTTGTGTGCTTTGCCTGCTTTTCTAATTGCTGCTCCCTCCGACAATCAGCTGTGCTTTTGAAGCTGTTTTTCAACCCCAACATGAGCTCTTCTGTGCTTTGCCTGCTTTTCTAATTGCTGCTCCCTCCGACAATCAGCTGTGCTTTTGAAGCTGTTTTTCAGCCCCAACATGAGCTCTTCTGTGCTTTGCCTGCTTTTCTAATTGCTGCTCCCTCCAATGATCAGCTGTGTTTTTGAAGCAGTTTTTCAGCCCCAACATGAGCTCTTCTGTGCTTTGCCTGCTTTTCTAATTGCTGCTCCCTCCGACAATCAGCTGTGCTTTTGAAGCTGTTTTTCAACCCCAACATGAGCTCTTCTGTGCTTTGCCTGCTTTTCTAATTGCTGCTCCCTCCGACAATCAGCTGTGCTTTTGAAGCTGTTTTTCAGCCCCAACACGAACTCTTCTGTGCTTTGCCTACTTTTCTAATTGCTGCTCCCTCCGACAATCAGCTGTGCTTTTGAAGCTGTTTTTCAGCCCCAACATGAGCTCTTCTGTGCTTTGCCTGCTTTTCTAATTGCTGCTCCCTCCAATGATCAGCTGTGTTTTTGAAGCAGTTTTTCAGCCCCAACATGAGCTCTTCTGTGCTTTGCCTGCTTTTCTAATTGCTGCTCCCTCCAACGATCAGCTGTGCTTTTGAAGCAGTTTTTCAACCCCAACATGAGCTCTTCTGTGCTTTGCCTGCTTTTCTAATTGCTGCTCCCTCCAACGATCAGCTGTGCTTTTGAAGCAGTTTTTCAACCCCAACATGAGCTCTTCTGTGCTTTGCCTGCTTTTCTAATTGCTGCTCCCTCCAATGATCAGCTGTGCTTTTGAAGCTGTCTTTCAGCCCCAACCAGCCCCAACCTCAAAACCAGTGAGCAAACTAATGTGCTGAAGCTGACCAGGCTAAGGACAAGCCAGATGAATACCTGGTAGGCAGATATTTCTTTTCCCCCTATTTTCCTCCCCAAAACTAAGGTGCGTCTTATACTCCAAAATATACAGTAACCGCTAAATCCAGGTTGTAACTAAGGCGTGGTTGGGGGATGCAATGCATAAAATTAAGGTATCTCCATAAATCTGCTTTTTCCAGATTTTGCTATTTATTCTTTCTGCAGCATCCAAAATGTTGCCAAGAAATTACAAGTAAGGCAGTCGGGCCGCTCTGTCAATCCATCTGTCCATCGGCAGGATAACTTTCCCCAAACTGAGCAGAATGGAATCCAATTTGGGATGTGGGAAGAAGACGCCCAGCGAAAGAAAGATGGCGGCTAAAATTGAGGTGAATGGGTCTTCTGAGGCAGGGGTCTCCAACCTTGGCAACTTTACGACTTGTGGACTTCAATTCCCAGAATTCTTGGAGTTGAAGTCCACAAGTTGTAAAATTGCCAAGGTTGGAGACCCCTGTTCTGGGAGCCGCAGAGAATAAAAAAAAAATCCAGAAAAAGAGACACCCTCCCAAGGCTTCGCTTACAGGAGAAGCTAAGAGGGGACAGTCAGCAAAGTCTCCATTCTAAGCCCCTCCCTATTCCCTTTGGGTCACATGATCCCAATCCCACGCAACCTGTCCTTTGCACAGATTTGCACAAACAGCCAGAAGTGCAACGCCAAAGGAGAGGAGGAGAAACACAGAGAAACATTTTTTTCCCTAGGCACAACAAATTAAATCCAATGCATTCCCACCCCCCTCCTATGCTTTATTGCTGTTAAGGGGGTGGGGAACAATTCTTAAAAACTTGTTTTTCAGACAGACTGTATTTTATTTTTTTGTAAGCATTTGCTTCCAACTTTTCTGTTCTGAAGCAGATGGGGTCCCCCACTTTCTTGAGTTATTATTTTAATATCGTTCCCTTTTTACGACTCCATTCTTTCGCAACGATAAAATACGGCAGACCTCAATCTTTGCAGTTTGGCTGGGGGGGTGGGGGAGGAGAGGAGAATCGGGCCACACAAATGGTGGGCTCGCATACAGACACACACACGCAGGCACACAACTTGTGCAATGGGTGTGGACGTGCATACTGGCCGCCACGATTGTGAGTCAAGCTTTTGCGGCCCAGTTCTGAATAGACCGTGGCCCGATAGTAGGCCGCAGCCTGGGGGAAGTTGGGGACCCCTTGGTGTAATATTTCGGTGGTCAGCCCTTTCTCCATTAAACTCAATTCCTCCCCTTCCCAAATCCTCTTTCAGGGTTTTGTTTTTCCTTCTCCATCCAAAGTGATTTTTCACAACAACCCTGCGGAGTAGCTTAATCTGAATTATCACCAGGGATGGGCCTCAAAAATGTTAGCAAGGGATTCTCTGCCTGGTTTCTGGGTGGGCGTGGCCATGGTGGGTGTGGCCTAGTCGGCCTCCTGCACCACAGTGGGGGGGGCATTTTTGCCCTCCCCAGGCTCCGGAGGCTTTTCTTGAGCCTCCGGGAGAGCAAAAATGGCCTCCCCAGGCTCCAGAGGCCTTCCGGAGGCTGGAAACGCACCCAAACTTCTGGTAGGCCCGTTTTTCGCCCTCCCTGAGCTTCCACGCATGCCCTGCACTTACTTGCATCTAAAACAGGCCGCGTGAGGACTCCTGGGAGGGGAGAGGTGGGATGGGCAGGGCCAACCAGGAGTGGGATTTGGGGGTTCTCTAAACTGCACAGAATCTTATCTAGAGGTTCTCCCGAACCCCTGCAAACCCCCAGCAGCCCACCCCTGCTTCTCTCCCATCCAAAGTGATTTCTCACAACAACCCTGCAAGGGAGCTTAATCTGAATTATCACCATTGATACACAATCAGGATGGATCAGAGGACACAATTCCAGGGGTTTTTTGGGGTGTTTGTCTGTTTTTTCCTCATTTTTCTTCAGTTGGAATTGTTTTATATTATTTTTTTAACCCTTCGGAAGCTACCCGGAGTTCCTTTCGAGACCAAGATAGGCGGCAAATCAGTTGAATAAATAAATAATTCTGAATTATTACCCAGCTTTTTTTTTTTCTTTCTTTCTTTCTTTCTTTCTTTCTTTCTTTCTTTCTTTCTTTCTTTCTTTCTTTCTCTCTCTCTCTCTCTCTCTCTCTCTCTCTCTCTCTCTCTCTCTCTCTCTTTCTCTCTTTCTTTCTTTCTTTCTTTTTCCCTCAACGTGCAACACAAATTACACACTTCCAGATGCTCAACATTTTTTCCCCTGCGGTGACATCTTAGCGATCAACTTGTTCAAAGGTGAAAAGAAGGAACTTTTTTTTTTAAAAAATGAGTAAAATTGGTTAAATTTCGAATCCGGAACTCATCTTTTGGTGAAGTCCGTAGGATCTTTGTTTGTGAGACAGAATGGATGTGATTTCCTACCATCTTCCCCTGAAATTATTATTGTTATTGTTAGAATTCTGAATGAAGACTACAGCAGTGTGATTTCCTGGTGGCCTCCTATCCGAGAGCCCTGGAAAAAAAATCAGCTGATGAGGACATATAGTTTTAGGAACTTTGCAGAAAACGTGAGGCATGGCAGATATAGGGGGCCTAGCCATCTTTTTAGCTTTTGCCTTTGTCCATCTGTGTGCACACGCACACACACACACACACGTGTGGGGGGGGGACACCTACTCCTCCCTCTCAGTCTTCAGCTGCTCTAGCTCCTTGACTTCCACCCTCTGTTGAGTTCCTCCTCCTCCTTCCTCCTCCCCCTCTTCTTCCTCTTCTCCTTCCCCCTTCTGTTTCCATTTCTTCTCCTTCTCCTTCTCCTCCTCCTCCTTCATCTTCTTCTTCCCTTCTGTTTATTTCCCCTCCTTCTCTTTCTCCTTCTCCTTCTCCTCTTCCTCCTCCTCCTCCTTCTTCTTCCCCTTCCTCTTCTCCTTCCCCTTGTTTCTGTTTCCATTTCCTCTCCTTCTCCTTCTCCTCCTCCTCCTCCATCTTCTTCTTCCCTTCTGTTTGTTTCTCCTCCTTCTCCTTCTCCTCCTTCTTTCCCTTTTTCTTCCCCTTCTCCTTCCCCTTTTGTTTCCGCTTCCGTTTCCCCTCCTTCCCCTCTTCGTCCTCCTCCTCCTTCTTCCCCTTTTTCTTCCCCTTCTCCTTTCCCGTTTCTGCTTCCGTTTCCCCTCCTTCTCCTCTTCCTCCTCCTCCTCCTCCTCCCTCTTCCCCTTCTGAAGGACAGGCTGAGAGATTTCGTTCCCCTCTGCTAAGGGGTCAATTGTTGCTATTTATCTCCTCCTCCTCCTCTTTCTCCCCCTACATCACTTTCTCCTTCTTGTCCACCATCCTTTCACCACCTCTTCTCCTTTACTTTCTCTCTCCTCCTCCTCCTCCTGCTCCTCCTCCATTCCTTCTCCCTTCTTCCATCTCCTTCCTCCTCTGCCTGCTGCTCTTTCTCCATCTCCCCCTCCTCCTCCCCTTTGCCCCCTCCTCGTCTTCCTGCTCTGCTGTCTCTTTGGCGGTCGTAGCCCCATGGACTCCTTGTAAAGGACTTCGGGGTTCGTAGAATCATAGATTTTGAGGGCTGGATCCAGCCCTTTCTCTGGTCCTGGTCTGCATCCTTCCAACCACTTCAGACAAGCGGCTACTATTTATTTATTTATTATTTATTAGTTCGATTTATATGCCGCCCTTCTCCGGAGACTCAGGGCGGCTTACAATGCGTTAAGCAATAGCCTTCATACTTTTGTATATTTATACAAAGTCAGCTTATTGCCCCCACAATCCGGGTCCTCATTTTATCTACCTCAGAAGGATGGAAGGCTGAGTCAACCTTGAGCCCGGCGAGATTCGAACTCGCAGTAATTGCAGCAGCTAAATGCTACTTAACAGCACTTTAGTCTGCTGCGCCACCAAGGCTCTTAGTATCCCAAGAAAGCAACTGGCAAGGAGATTTAAATAGCTTTGGCCATTTGTTTGGAAGAAACTTTTAAAAAAACAACAAAAAAGAAATCCACACACATCACCAGGAGTCCTGGCAGCTCTGTCAGCTGTCAGTTGTTACCGATCTGGATTTTGGGGGGGGAGGGGAGGGGGAATTGCAGTTATTTTATTTATTTATTTATTTTTCCCTTTTAAAATAAAAAAGACTACCTTCTGGCAATTTCCACAGCTCGCCCAGCTACCCTGCTGGGCGCACGTCTGCGAAATGGGAAAACAGAACATGGATTTTAAAAAAAATATGAATAGGATGCCCAAACGCTTGGAACTGAGGGGACACGACACGTGATTAAGCCACTGCCTCCGAAACTTAAATCTGGATCGATGGATTAAATGGCTGAAATGAAATCTGGCGTTTCCCCCCCAAATTTGGTGATGGAAATGATTGTGGCATCAAAACAACATGGAAAACACACACACACACACACACACACACACACACACACACACACACACACACACATGAACTCCCATACCAAAATCGCGGCAGCCGGAGACCGAGAATGCAAGTTTCTAGTCCTTCTGGATCTCCTGGAAGAGGTAGGAAACAGAGAAGAACAGAATAGAAACACTTTATTTTGATCATTCTTATGAGTAACTCGTCGTAACTCCATCGTAACGCCAACTCTTTTTAAATGATCCGTCGTAAGTCAAGGACTATTAGCAGATAGGTGGTGGTATCACCATCTGTGTATCATTGCAGCTTCTTTGCCCATTGAGTCTCCACTAACCTTCCTGCTATGCCAACCCTAGTCATTTTGTAGAGATTAATTAAAATAATAATTAGTTAATTGGAATAGAATAGAATAGAATAGAATAGAATAGAATAGAATAGAATAGAATAGAATAGAATAGAATAGAATAGAATAGAATAGAATACTGGAATGAAGAATAGAATAGAGAATAAGGATAGGATAGGATAGGATAGGATAGGATAGGATAGGATAGGATAGGATAGGATAGGATAGGATAGGATAGGATAGGATACTGGAATGAAGAATATAATAGAGAATAAGGATAGGATAGGATAGGATAGAATAGAATAGAATAGAATAGAATAGAATAGAATAGAATAGAATAGAATAGAATAGAATAGAATAGAATAGAATAGAATAGAACAGGAGAAGAGAAGAGAAGAGAAGAGAAGAGAAGAGAAGAGAAGAGAAGAGAAGAGAAGAGAAGAGACGAGTTGAGTCGAATCGAATAATAAGAGTTGGAAGGGACCTTGGAGGTCTTCTAGTCCAACCTCCTGCCCAGGCAGGAAACCCTACACCACTTCAGACAAATGGGTATCCAACCTCTTCTTAAAAACCTCCAGTGATGGAGCATTTACAACTTCTGGTGGCAAGCGGTTCCACTGGTTAATTGTCCTCACTGTTAGGAAGTTTCTCCTCAGTTCCAGGTTGCTTCTCTCCTTGATGAGTTTCCACCCGTTGCTCCTTGTCCTGCCCTCAGGGGCTTTGGAGAATAGCTTGACTCCCTCTTCTTTGTGGCAACCCCTGAGATATTAAAACACTGCTATCATGTCTCCCCTAGTCCTTCTTTTCATCAAACTAGACATACCCAGTTCCTGCAACTGTTCTTCATATGTTTTAGCCTCCAGTCCCCTCATCATCTTCGTTGCTCTTCTCTGCACTTTTTCTAGAGTCTCCACATCTTTTTAATATCGTGGCGACCAAAACTGGATGCCATATTCCAAGTGTGGCCTTACCAAGGCCTTATAAAGTGGTATTAACACTTCACGTGATCTTGATTTTATCCCTCTGTTGATGCAGCCCAGAACTGTGTTGGCTTTTTGGGCAGCTGCTGCACACGGCTGCCTCATGTTTTAAGTGATTGTCCACTAAGACTCCAAGATCCCTCTCACAGTTACTACTATTACTATTTAGGAAGGGGTAAGAGGTGGGGGTCTTGTGAGCCCCTTCCCTGCCTCCTTTTTTCCTTATCTGTCCATTCCATTAGGTCAAAAAGGACGGTTGCGAATTCAGCTTCTTAATGTTCAGATTCACAGGTTGTCCTCGACTTACGATCGAAACTGAGGCCGACATTTCCTGTTGCCAACAAGGCAGTTGTTCATTGAATCGCAGCCTATTATACGACCTTTTTCTTACAGTTGTTAAGTGAATCACTGCAGCTGTTGATCTAGTAACACGGTTGTTAAGTGAAACTGGCTCCTCCCCCCATGGAGTTAGCTTATCCGACGGTCGCAAAAGGGGATCACGCGGCCCCCGGGACACAGCAACGGTCACAAGGATGAGTCAATTACCAAGCATCCGAATTTTGATCACGTGAGCAGTTTTCACACTTACGACGTGAACAGTGTTCACACTTACGACATCTCTCACATCGTAAGTGTGAAAACCAGACATGTCATTTTTTTCCAGTGCCGTTGCAACTTCGAACAGTCACTAAATGAATCGTGGTAAGTTGAGGACTATCTGTAATTGCATTTTGGGGGGGGGTTCTCTCTTGTCCTGGGTATCGAATTTATCCGTTTTCTGGATTCACGCGTTACGTAGTCAGATAATCTAGGATTAAATGCTCAATCCAAGGTGTAACTAAGGCATGTTGAGGGGAATATAATGGGAACATTTATACGAAAACCAGAAAAAAAGAAGGAATATTAAAACAGATATTTTGGTTGGTGGTATCTGCAGGGTTTTTTTTTATTCTAATATTTTTTCTCTGAAATTATCAACATATACAGGTAATCCTCTATTTACATCCATGCTTGGAACCAGAATTTATGTTGTTTAGCAAGGTGGTTCTTAAGTGAATCATGTCCAATTTTACCACCTGAGAACTTGTGAGAAGTTGTGAGAAAATAAGGATCTTGTGTCAGTTTTGGTCGCCATGATGTAAAAAAGGTGTGGAGACCAGTGGTGAAATCGAAAATTTGTTACTACTGGTTCTGTGGGCGTGGCTTGGTGGTGGTGGGGTAATGTGACTGGGTGGGAGTGGCCAACTTTTTTTTTTTTAACTTTTAAAAGCATTTTTTCTACAACTTCTTCGGCCAAAGGGGTTGTAAAAAATGCTTTTAAAAGCCTCTGACAATCCCAGCTGAGTTGCCTGATCAGCAGAGGCTTTTTTTTTATTTAAAAAAGCATTTTTTCGGCCAAAGAGATTGCAAAAAAAAAAAAATGCTTTTAAAAGCCTCTGATGATCCCAGCTGAGTTGCCTGATCAGCAGAGGCTTTTTTTTATTTAAAAAAGCATTTATTCGGCCGAAGAGATTGTAGAAAAAATGCTTTTAAAAGTTAAAAAAAAAAGCCTCTGATGATCGCACGGCTCAGCTGGGCATGGGGGTGGGGGCAGGGATTTTTGCTACCGGTTCTCCGAACCAGCCGCCCCCATCGCTACCGGATCCAGTGATCCGGTCCGAACCGGGAGCATTTCACCCCTTGTGGAGATTCTAGAAAGAATGCAGAGAAGAGCAACAAAGAGGATTAAGGGACTGGAGGATAAAACATAGGAAGAATGGTTGCAGGAACTGGGTATGTCTAGTTTAATGAAAAGAAGGACTAGGGGAGACAGGATAGCAGTCTTCCAGTATCTCAGGGGCTGCCCCAAAGAAGAGGGAGTCAAGCTATTCTCCAAAACACCTGAAGGCAGGACAAGAAGCAATGGGTGGAAACTAATCAAGGAGTGAAGCAACTTAGAACTGAGAAGAAATTTCCTGATGGTTAGAACAATTAACCAGTGGAACTGCTTGCCACCAGAAGTTGTAAAATACTCCAACACTGGAGGTTTTTAAGAAGAGATTGGATAACCATTTGTCTGAAACGGTGTAGGTTTTCCTGCCTGGGCAGGGGGTTGGACTAGAAGACCTCTGAGGTCCCTTCCAACTTTTATTATTCTGTTCTATCCTACAGCCACAGTTTGCAGGCCGAATCGAAGTTCAGGCCCTCCGCACAAAAGGGAGTGTGTGTGTGTGTTTAACGAGGGTCACAAAGAAAAGTGAAGGTTTCCTGACTCACGGGAGCTGACCAGATCGAATCTGGTCTGCGGCTTTGATTGTGGAAAGAGTTGGTGGGGGTGGGGGGGGGCGAAACGACGATTGAAGCCTTCCATTGAAGGAAAGCGTCTGCACGCACATCGAAGCGTTTAAACGAATTAAGGGCCTCTCCGTCTCTCCTTGATGCAAGGCTTCACAGCCTGCCCCAGGTGTAAATCTTGCTCTCCTTATTAACCCTGCCCAATAAGGGCACAGGTGAGGGAATATCGCCAGCTCCCATTTCCTGCTCTCTTTCGAGATCAGCGGCACCTGTCGAAAACTAACATTGTGTGTGTGTGTGTGTGTGTGTGTGTGTCTGTGTGTCTGTGTGCCCCTTCAAGTCAGTCTTTACTCCAGGCAAGATTTCAGAAGTGGGGTGCCCTTGTCGGCTTCCTATGGCCGAGAGAGAGACAGACCAGCTCAAGGGCACCCAGCTAGCTTTCCTGCTTAAGATAGGACTAGATCTCACCATTTCCTGGTGATTGGATCAAAATTAGCCAGCCAGCTTTCATCTCTAGAATAGAACTAGATCTCACCATCTCCTGGTGATTGGCTCAAAGTCACCCAGTTGGTTTTTATGAGTAAGACAGAAGTAGAACTCACCGTCTCCTGGTGATTGGCCCAAAGTCACCCAGCCAGCTCTTACACCTAAGTCAGAACTAGAACTCACCATCTCCTAGTGATTGGCCGAAACTCACCCTGGTGGCTTGCTTGCCTAAGACAGGATTAGAACTCACCATCTCCTGGTGATTGCCTCAAAGTTACCCAGCCAGCTCTTATACCTAAGAAAGAGCTAGAACTCACCGTCTCCTGGTGATTGGCTCAGTCACCCGGTTGGTTTTTATGACTAAGACGAGACCGGACTTCCTGTTTCTTAGTGATTGGCCCAACCAAGCTTCCTGTCTAACATGGAACTAGAACTCACAGTCTCCTGGTGATTGGCCCAAAGTCACCCAGCCAGCTTTCATCTCTAGAACAGAACTAGAACTCACCGTCTCCTGGTGATTGGCCCAAAGTCACCCAGCCAGCTTTCATCTCTAGAACAGAACTAGAACTCACCGTCTCCTGGTGATTGGCCCAAAGTCACCCAGCCATCTTTCATTTCTAGAACAGAACTAGAACTCACCGTCTCCTGGTGATTGGCCCAAAGTCACCCAGCCATCTTTCATTTCTAGAACAGAACTAGAACTCACCGTCTCCTGGTGATTGGCCTAAAGTCACCCAGCCATCTTTCATTTCTAGAACAGAACTAGAACTCACCGTCTCCTGGTGATTGGCCCAAAGTCACCCAGCCATCTTTCATTTCTAGAACAGAACTAGAACTCACCGTCTCCTGGTGATTGGCCCAAAGTCACCCAGCCATCTTTCATTTCTAGAACAGAACTAGAACTCACCGTCTCCTGGTGATTGGCCCAAAGTCACCCAGCCAGCTTTCATTTCTAGAACAGAACTAGAACTCACCGTCTCCTGGTGATTGGCCCAAAGTCACCCAGCCATCTTTCATTTCTAGAACAGAACTAGAACTCACCGTCTCCTGGTGATTGGCCCAAAGTCACCCAGCCATCTTTCATTTCTAGAACAGAACTAGAACTCACCGTCTCCTGGTGATTGGCCCAAAGTCACCCAGCCAGCTTTCATTTCTAGAACAGAACTAGAACTCACCGTCTCCTGGTGATTGGCCCAAAGTCACCCAGCCATCTTTCATTTCTAGAACAGAACTAGAACTCACCGTCTCCTGGTGATTGGCCCAAAGTCACCCAGCCATCTTTCATTTCTAGAACAGAACTAGAACTCACCGTCTCCTGGTGATTGGCCCAAAGTCACCCAGCCATCTTTCATTTCTAGAACAGAACTAGAACTCACCGTCTCCTGGTGATTGGCCCAAAGTCACCCAGCCAGCTTTCATTTCTAGAACAGAACTAGAACTCACAGTCTCCTGGTGATTGGCCCAAAGTCACCCAACCAGCTTTCATTTCTAGAACAGAACTAGAACTCACCGTCTCCTGGTGATTGGCCCAAAGTCACCCAGCCAGCTTTCATTTCTAGAACAGAACTAGAACTCACCGTCTCCTGGTGATTGGCCCAAAGTCACCCAGCCATCTTTCATTTCTAGAACAGAACTAGAACTCACCGTCTCCTGGTGATTGGCCCAAAGTCACCCAGCCATCTTTCATTTCTAGAACAGAACTAGAACTCACCGTCTCCTGGTGATTGGCCCAAAGTCACCCAGCCATCTTTCATTTCTAGAACAGAACTAGAACTCACCGTCTCCTGGTGATTGGCCCAAAGTCACCCAGCCAGCTTTCATTTCTAGAACAGAACTAGAACTCACAGTCTCCTGGTGATTGGCCCAAAGTCACCCAACCAGCTTTCATTTCTAGAACAGAACTAGAACTCACCGTCTCCTGGTGATTGGCCCAAAGTCACCCAGCCATCTTTCATTTCTAGAACAGAACTAGAACTCACCGTCTCCTGGTGATTGGCCCAAAGTCACCCAGGGATTGCTTAAGGACTGCAGCATTTGCTTAACATCCACCATAAAAAAGATTGTAAAATCAGGTCAGTCATATGAGCGAGCCCCCTTTACAACTCTCACGACCCACGACCATAATGGGCTGTCATAAGTCAAGGACTGCAGTCATATGTCAAGGACTACCTGTAGATTTCCCCCCCCCCCCCCCCCGTTTTCCAATGAAACCAAAATCCCCATGGGAATTCCTGTCTTAACGTTAAGATGAATGGTGGCTGCTCTATTTAAACTTTTTAAGCTTATTTTTTTAAAAAAACCGTTGTCTGATCATTACAAATTTAGATGCAAAGCAAACCCATTCTCAGCTGGAAAGTAGCTCGGACAAAGGAGCATTTTTGACTTGATGAAGTTGGCGACAACGCTGGAGACGTGCCCATCAAACCCCTCACCTGTCCGGGATCCGGCGGCTGTTTTTCCGATTTGTTTCGGTCAAAAAAGCTGCGACAGGCTGGCCTCCTCTTCCGTCTTCCCAAGCTCAGATTCTTGAACCCGGGCCAAGATAAAGAACAGAAGTGGCCCGCCCTCATCTAACAGACCTTGCAGAAAAATTGAGAAACCGAGATTCGTATTTCAAAAGAAATAAAGCGTCTGAGAGGTGGACGGCTTGCTTGTTTCTAGCCAGTCCTCCGTTGAATGTTCTAGCTTGGTGTTTTAGCCTCAGCATACTTTAACACGAGTGGACTTCAACTCCCAATATTCCCCACCCGGCATGGTTTAAAATGGGTGGACTTCAACTCCCAGAATTCCCCACCCAGCATGGTTTAACATGGGTGGACTTCAACTCCCAGAATTCCCCATCCAACCTGTTTTAAGATGGGTGGACTTCAACCAGGGGTGGGATTCAGGCGAACCAGATCAGAGGTGGGTTTCAGCAGGTTCTGACCAGTTCTGGAGAACCCGTAGCGGAAATTTTGAGTAGTTCGGAGAACCGGTAGTAAAAAATTCTGACTGGCCCCGCCCCCATCTATTCTCTGCCTCCCGAGTCACGGCTGATCGGGAGGAAATGGGGATTTTGCGGTAACCTTCCCCTGGATTGGGGTGGGAATGGAGATTTCACAGTATCCTTCCCCTGCCACGCCCACCAAGCCACGCCCACCAAGCCATGCCTTGCCCACCAAGCCATACCCACACAACTGGTAGTAAGATTTTTGGAATCCCACCACTGATCCAGATGCTAATTTTACATCTCGTTCGCCGAACCAGTAGTTGCAAGGAGTGGCCCCGCCCACCATGCCCCATGCCTCCCGGGAGTCTCCATGTGGCCCATTTTGGATGCCAGATAAGTGCAGGGCCCGCGCGAAGGCTCTGGGAGGGCGAAAAATGAGTCTCTTGGAAGTTCCAGAAATCTGGAAATGGGCCCATTTCCAGCCTCCAGAGGGCCTCTGGAGCCCAGGAGAGGCCATTTTCACCCTCCCGGAGGCTTGAGGAAAGTCTCCAGAGCTTGGGGAGGGTGAAAACAACCCCTCACACACACCATGGTGCAGGAGGCTGAGTAGACCACGCCCACATGGCCACACTCACCCAGCAACCGGACAAATAACCCCTTGCTAAATTTTTTGAAGCCCACCCGTGACTTCAACTCCAAAAATTCCCCACCCAGCATGCTCTAAGATGGGTAGACTTCAACTCCCAGAATTCATTCATTCATTCATTTCATTTCATTTATTAAATTTCTATACCGTGTCAAGCATTCACGCTGCACTTACTCTAAATGCTAAGAAGGAGAAGCAGTGGCATCTGGAAAGGGACGGTTGACTCTTCACCTACTTATTTTCCCTGGAGAGAATATCACCTAGGAGATGGGATGGGAGGGGGGAAATTCCTTTGAGCGGGAGCAGTAGATTAGGGGCAGAGTGACGGGGAAGATGGCCAATGAGTGCAGGGGAGTGGGGAGAAGAAAAGGAGGGTTTTGGCTGAGGAAGCCAGAGTTGGCTGCGATGAGTCGGAGTTAGAATGTTCGTGCTTAATAAATAAGAGGTTTTTTTTTTCATCAAAGACTTTGTTTGAAATGCAATTTATTTGAGACGACTTCGAAACCTGACATACCGCCGTTCGTTCCAGAGGGCGGGTGCCCCCACAGAGAAGGCTCTCCCCCTGGGGGTCGCCAGTCTACATTGTTTAACTGACGGCACCCTGAGGAGTCCCTCTCTGTCGGAGTGTATTGGTGGGTGGGAGGCTATCGGTGGCAGAAGGCGGTCCCATAGATATCCGGGTCCTGAGCCATGGAGTGCTTTAAAGGTGGTAACCAACACCTTGAATCGCACCCGGAAGACCACCGGAAGCCAGTGCAACTCGCACAGGAGAGGTGTCACAGGGGTGCGTCGGGTCGCCCCATAATCACCCCGCATTCGGCCGCATTCTGGACCAGTTGGAGCCTCCGGGTGCTCCTCAAGGGGAGCCCCGTGTAGAGAGCATAGTCCAGATAGGACGTGACGAGGGCATGAGTGACCGTGTGCAGGGTGTCCCGGTCCAGAAAGGGACGCAAGTGGTAAATCAGGCGAACCTGATAAAAACCCACCCCCTCCCCCCCCGGCCACAGCTGTCCTATGGTCTTCTAAAGACAGCCATGCATCCAGGAGAGACACCCAGATTGCGAACCCTCTCTGAGGGGGCCAAGGTTTCACCCCCAATAGCCAGCGATGGAACCAGCTGGCTCTACCGGGACGCCGGGAGCCATAGTCACTCAGTCCCTGCTGAGCATGCTCTAAAATGGGTGGACTTCATCTCCCAGAATTCCCCGGCTGGACTTCAACTCCCAGAAGCCATCTGGGGAATTCTCAAATCTTATCTTATGAAAATGTGCAGAATTAACCTTGGAGACAGGCACTGCTTCACATGTGTAGCCCAAACTCACATCGATCTCAGGTTTAGCAAACCGTAACAGGAAGGGATTAAAAAATGAATCCGACCATCCAACTCTTCCCTCTTGTCCAAACGTGTTATTTTCCATCGATTTTCCACTCTCTTTTTTGAGGGGGGGGGTGAGCTGGTTTTGTTTGCTCCTGAGAAGAGCTGCCGCAGAGCAGAAACCTAGATTTGAAAAGGGAAGGGGGAGGAAAATGGAAACCTGGAATAAACCACGATCTGGAAGTGGCATCACCTGCGCCTCCCTCGCGTTGCGAAAAACGGATCTCTGCTGCAGCCTGCGAGCTTGTTGGTAAACAAATTAAGCCGGCGGAATAATATGTTTGCGTTTGTCGTTCTGTTGAACGCATAAAATAAATACGAACAGCAGGACTGGCCTCTTTATTGAAGGATATTATTCCGTATTTTGACTAGCCAGCATTGACAGTTTATGCTACAGGAGGGTATAATAAGGAAAGTTTGCTTCCCTCTTTCATTAAGGAATCGCAGATTTGATCTCCGGGGAAAAAAGATAAAATATTTGCTGGAAAGAATGGTGAAATTTCACCGTATAAAATATCTGCAGAAAAGAGAATTCAATGTTTGGAGTGCATCTCTGTTCTAAATGGAGTCCTCAATTTATGACCGTTTATTTAGTGATTTAATCAAAGTTGCAACGGCGCTGGAAAAAAAAAACAACTCCTTGACTTGTGACCATATTTCACACTTACGACTGTTTGCAAGCATCCCTGTGGACACGTGATTAAAATGAAGATGTTTAGCAATTGACTCGTATTTAGGACAGTCGCAGTGCCCCGGGGTCACGTGATCCCCTTTTGCGACCGTCCAACTAACAGAAGTCAAGGGGGAAGACAGATTCACTTAACAACCATCTTACTAATTTAAAAACTGCAGTGATGATCAACTGTGGCAAGAAAGATCGTAAAATGGAGCAAAATTCATTTAACCAATGTCTCACGTAGCAACCAAAATTTGGGGCCCAATTCCGGTCATAAGATGTACTTTTTCAGCATTGTTATTTACTTCAAACGGTCACTAAGCGAAGTGTTGTAAGTCAAGGCCTACCTTTAGTTTATTAGAGATCCAGTGTATTGCAGTAGTGCAAAGCCGGAACTGAAAATCGTGCACCCAAATCTTTAAATTCTACTTCCCCCCCCCCCATACCTCTTAACTGTCTCTCATTGGCCACCCTGTGTAACCAATCAGGTTCAGGCAAGATGTTTTCCTAATGGCCAATCCATGCACAGTTTGGTATGCAGCCCCCTCCTTCTTCTAGCTGGGTGACATTGAGGCAGCATCTCAAGAAGATACAGCTTTACTTTCGCTTCCCCAAGCATTTCCCCTACTCATCCTCCGTCCCCACCATTCCTGGCAGCCTGTCGCCACATTGAAGCACAAGCAAGCATAAGGGGGCAGCTGACACCTCCCCCCTCCCCCCCCCCCAAAAAATGGATCTGGTTCTGAAGTTACGACGCTTCCCCCCCCACCCACCCCCAAACAGTCATATGGCCACATTTTGGGGAGTTTGGCAATCACATTTATGGCTGTTTCAGTGGTGAAATATAAAATTTGTTACTACTGGCTCTGTGGGCGTGGCTTGGTGGGGGGGTTAATATGACTGAGTGGGCGTGGCCAACTTTTTTTTTTAACTTTTAAAACCATTTTTTTGGCTGAAGAGGTTGTAAAAAAAAATGCTTTTAAAAGCCTCTGACGATCCCAGCTGACTTGCCTGATGGGCAGAGGCTTTCTTTTTTTTTTTTTAAGCCTCTGATGATCGCAGCTGAGCTGTGTGATCATCGGAGGCTTTTTTTTACTTTTAAAAACATTTTTTCGGCCAAAGAGGTTGTAGAAAAAATGCTTTTAAAAATTAAAAAAAAAGCCTCTGATGATTGCGCGGCTCAGCCGGGCAATGGGAGGTGGGAGGGCAGGGATTTTTGCTACCGGTTCTCCGAACCACCCATCTCCATCGCTACCGGATCGGGCGATCCGGGCCGAACTGGGAGCATTTCACCCCTGGGCTGTTTGCAGCACTCCACTGTCATATAAATAGAATTTATGATGTTTTTGTCAAAAATACACCGTGTATTTCCAAAAAACCCCCCCCACAATGAACAATAGGTTTACTTAACAACCGATGGGTTTAGCAATGGAAATTGTAACCCTAATTCTGGTCGTAAATCGAGGACTATGGTTGTAAATGCAAAGATCCCAGAACAATAGCAGGAACCAGTTGCTTGAATGAATTTAAGAAGACCCTGAACAGCATCTGATGCGTTTGCTTGGATTTCTGCAGTGAGACAAAAGGGAGACAGGATTGCAAATTTTCCTATTTACTCTATAACTATCCTACAAATAATTCTTCCTTAATTATTTGTTTTTTTAAAAAAAATGTATTCAATTAGTACGGCCGCCTAATTCAAATCAATGACTCTGGAGAGCGAGCCGTCATAAAATCAATTAAAACCAAACGACAAGCAACAATACAAATATAAATACAGGAAGTCCTCAAATTGTGACCGGATGTTACGACAGACACCCCGTCCCCAAAACTACTTAAAACCCAGTTTTGAAGTTCGAAGACCCCCCAACCCAACATGGTCATGTGATCGCATTTGGGAAGCTCGGCAAACAGCCCACAAATCCTGCAACTCTTCGTCTTATGTTTTAGTCTCCAGGCCTTTCATTATCTTTGTTGTTATTGTTTATCCCATCTTTGTTGGGGGCAGGGGATGAGGATGATGGGAGTTGGGAGACAGGGGGCTGATGAGGGTTCAGGGAGAGGGACAAGGATGATAGGGCTTGGGGCAGAGGGCAGAGGATGATAGGGGTTGAGGGCAGGGGGTAGAGGATGTCGGGGGTGAGGGGCAGAGGACAGGCAGGGGACAGAGGATGAAGGGACAGCAGTGGATGATGGGGCTAAGGGGCAGGGGGCAGAGGATGAAGGGGTTTGGGACAGGGGCTGAGGATGATGGGGGTTGAGGGACAAGGGGACGAGGACAATGGGGTTGGGGGAAGGGGCAAGAGATGGCAAGAGGCAGAGGATGATGGGGCTTGGAGGCCGGGCACAGAGGGTGAAGGTGGCAGCAGAGGATGATGGGGCTTGGGGCAGGGGCAGAGGATGATGGGGCTTGGAGGCCGGGCACAGAGGATGAAGGTGGCAGCAGAGGATGATGGGGCTTGGGGCAGAGGCAGAGGATGATGAGGCTTGGAGGCCGGGCTCAGAGGATGAAGGTGGCAGCAGAGGATGATGGGGCTTGAGGTAGAGGCAGAGGATGATGGGGCTTGGAGGCCGGGCTCAGAGGATGAAGGTGGCAGCAGAGGATGATGGGGCTTGGGGCAGGGGCAGAGTATGATGGGGCTTGGAGGCCGGGCACAGAGGATGAAGGTGGCAGCAGAGGATGATGGGGCTTGGAGGCCGGGCACAGAGGATGAAGGTGGCAGCAGAGGATGATGGGGCTTGGGGCAGGGGCAGAGGATGATGAGGCTTGGAGGCCGGGCTCAGAGGATGAAAGTGGCAGCAGAGGATGATGGGGCTTGGGGCAGGGGCAGAGGATGATGGGGCTTGGAGGCCGGGCTCAGAGGATGAAGGTGGCAGCAGAGGATGATGAGGCTTGGGGCAGGGGCAGAGGATGATGGGGCTTGGAGGCCGGGCACAGAGGATGAAGGTGGCAGCAGAGGATGATGGGGCTTGGGGCAGGGGAAGAGGACGATGGGGTTGGGGGCAGGGACAAAGGATCTTGGGGGTTGTTGGGGGCAAGGGGCAGAGGATGATGGGGTTCAGAGGCAGAGCCCAGAAGATGAAGGGGGCAGCAGACGATGATGGGGTTTGGGGACCAGGCAGCTGGGGGACAGTGGTAGGCATGTCTCACCCTTCCTTTGACCCCCTCTGCTCCATCCTTAATCTACAATGATTTGCACAATCGGAATTTGGGGGTGTCAGCAGATGCAATGATGATGATGATCCCTCCTGAAAAAAAGAGGGGACCAGTGCAGCCCCTGGAGATTCGGGGTGATGGTGAGAGAGAGAGAGAGAGAGAGAGAGAGAGAGAGAGAGAGACAGTTGCCCGGCAACCCCCTTCCTCCTCCCCCTCCTCCTCCTCCTCCTCCTCCTCCAGCTGAAGGAGAGGGGGAGGCTTAAAGCAGCCCCCTCCTCCTCCTCCTCCTCCCCAATTAGCCCAGCCTCAAAGCCCTTCCCGGAGTGGGGGGTGGGTGGAGGGGCTTCTTCTTGTCAGGCCGGCTAATTGGGGTGCGGCCAGCCCCAACGGAGCCTGCCAGGGAGAGGGGGGGGGGGGAGAGGGGAGGAGGGCGAGGAGCGGCGGAGCCTCCCCAAGAGGAGAAGCAGCGATCTTCAAAGGCGCGCCGGGCGGCCGGAGACTTGAAAGCTGACCTAGATCCAGCCGTCGCGCAGCGCCCCTCGCCTCGCCTCAAAGTGGGGGGTCGGAAAACGGAGAGGGAGGGGCCGGATAGGGGGGAGGAGAAGATGGGGAGCCCCGAGAAGGGAAAGGAGATGGAGATTGCTCTTCTCTTCTCTTCTATCCTATCCTATCCTATCCTATCCTATCCTATCCTATCCTATTCTATTCTATTCTATTCTATTCTATTCTATTCTATTCTATTCTGTAATTCGATTTGATTCGATTCTGTTCTGTAATTCTATTCTATTCTTTTCTTTTCTATTCTTTTCTATTCTTTTCTTCTATTCTATTCTATTCTATTCTATTCTATTCTATTCTATTCTATTCTATTCTATTCTATTCTATTCTTTTCGATTCTGTTCTGTTCTGTTCTGTTCTGTTCTTTTCTTTTCTTTTCTTTTCTTTTCTATTCTATTCTATTCTATTCTATTTTACTCTGTAATTCTATTCTATTCTATTCTATTCTATTCTATTCTATTCTATTCTATTCTATTCTATTCTATTCTATTCTATTCTATTCTATTCTATTCTGTAATTCGATTTGATTCGATTCTGTTCTGTAATTCTATTCTATTCTTTTCTTTTCTATTCTTTTCTATTCTTTTCTTCTATTCTATTCTATTCTATTCTATTCTATTCTATTCTATTCTATTCTGTAATTCGATTTGATTCGATTCTGTTCTGTAATTCTATTCTATTCTATTCTTTTCTTTTCTTTTCTATTCTTTTCTATTCTATTCTATTCTATTCTATTCTATTCTATTCTATTCTATTCTATTCTATTCTATTCTATTCTATTCTGTAATTCGATTTGATTCGATTCTGTTCTGTAATTCTATTCTATTCTTTTCTTTTCTATTCTTTTCTATTCTTTTCTTCTATTCTATTCTATTCTATTCTATTCTATTCTATTCTATTCTATTCTGTAATTCGATTTGATTCGATTCTGTTCTGTAATTCTATTCTATTCTATTCTTTTCTTTTCTTTTCTATTCTTTTCTATTCTATTCTATTCTATTCTATTCTATTCTATTCTTTTCTATTCTATTCTATTCTATTCTATTCTATTCTATTCTATTCTATTCTATTCTATTCTATTCTATTCTATTCTATTCTGTAATTCGATTTGATTCGATTCTGTTCTGTAATTCTATTCTATTCTTTTCTTTTCTATTCTTTTCTATTCTTTTCTTCTATTCTATTCTATTCTATTCTATTCTATTCTATTCTATTCTATTCTATTCTATTCTTTTCGATTCTGTTCTGTTCTGTTCTGTTCTGTTCTGTTCTTTTCTTTTCTTTTCTTTTCTTTTCTATTCTATTCTATTCTATTCTATTCTACTCTGTAATTCTATTCTATTCTATTCTATTCTATTCTATTCTATTCTATTCTATTCTATTCTATTCTGTAATTCGATTTGATTCGATTCTGTTCTGTAATTCTATTCTATTCTTTTCTTTTCTATTCTTTTCTATTCTTTTCTTCTATTCTATTCTATTCTATTCTATTCTATTCTATTCTATTCTGTAATTCGATTTGATTCGATTCTGTTCTGTAATTCTATTCTATTCTATTCTTTTCTTTTCTTTTCTATTCTTTTCTATTCTATTCTATTCTATTCTATTCTATTCTATTCTATTCTATTCTATTCTTTTCGATTCTGTTCTGTTCTGTTCTGTTCTGTTCTGTTCTTTTCTTTTCTTTTCTTTTCTTTTCTTTTCTTTTCTTTTCTTTTCTATTCTATTCTATTCTATTTTACTCTGTAATTCTATTCTGTTCTGTTCTGTTCTGTTCTGTTCTGTTCTGTTCTGTTCTGTTCTGTTCTTTTCTTTTCTTTTCTATTCTATTCTATTCTATTCTATTCTATTCTATTCTATTCTATTCTATTCTATTCTATTCTATTCTATTCTGTAATTCGATTCGATTAAATTCGATTCTGTTCTGTAATTCTATTCTATTCTATTCTATTCTATTCTATTCTATTCTATTCTATTCTATTCTATTCTATTCTATTCTATTCTATTCTATTCTGTAATTCTATTCGATTCTGTTCTGTAATTCTATTCTTTTCTTTTCTATTCTGTAATTCTATTATCTTCTATTCTTTTCTACTCTAAAAGAATAGTTTTCACGCCATTTTTTGGGCTGCTTTTAGGCCAGTTTCTGATAATGGCCTGAAAAATAGCCTGAAAACGGTCCAAAAAAACACCCGAAAAAACAGCCCAGAAAACGGCTCAAAAAAGGTTCAGAAAATGGCTCATAAAAGGCCCTGAAACTGGCCTGAAAAAGGCCCGAAAAATGGCCAAAAAACAGGCCGTTTTCAGGTCATTTTTTGACCTTTGACGTTCCATCTGATGACACTCAGCTGTACATCTCCACCCCAGACCACCCCAACGATGCCGTGGAAGTGATGTCCCAGTGCCTTGAAGCCGTGCAGGTCTAGATGGGGAGAAACAGGCTTCGACTCAACCCCTCCAAGACCGAGTGGCTGTGGCTGCCGGCGTCCCGATATAGCCAGCTGACTCCATCGCTGGTTATTGGGGGCGAATCATTGGCCCCCACGGAAAGGGTGCGCAACTTGGGCGTCCTCCTGGACCCACGGCTGTCTTTAGAGGATCACACGACAGCTGTGGCCAGGGGGGCTTTCTGTCAGGTCCGCCTGATACGCCAGTTGCGGCCCTTTCTAGATCAGGACTCCCTACGCACAGTCACTCAGGCTCTCGTCACGTCTCGCCTGGACTACTGCAATGCTCTCTACATGGGGCTCCCCTTGGGGTGCACCTGGAGGCTCCAACTGGTACAGAATGCGGCCGCGCGGGAGATTATGGGAGCGTCGGGGCGCTCCCACGTGACACCTCTCCTGCGTGAGCTGCATTGGCTGCCGGTGGACTTCCAGGTGCGTTTCAAGGTGTTGGTAATCACCTTTAAAGCGCTCCATGGCTTAGGACCAGGGTACTTACGGGACCACCTTTTGCCACCAATTGCCTCCCACCGGCCAGTTTGCTCCCACACAGAGGGCCTCCTCAGGGTGCCGTTAGCCAGATAATGCCGGCTGGCGACCCCCAGTGGGAAAGCCTTCTCTGTGGCAGCCCCTACCCTCTGGAACGATCTTCCTCCAGAACTGAGAACGATCTCCGACCTCCGGACTTTTCGTCGGGCTCCGAAAACTCATCTTTTTCAGCTTGCCGGTCTAGCCTGATCCCTTCTAATTTTAAAATCTTTTAGAGTTTTTTAGACTTGATTCATTTTTAATATTTATCTGTTTTAAATTTTCAGCCAAATTTATATTTGTTTTTATAATATTTTAACTTTTATGTACTGGTTTTTATTCGGCTGTTCACCGCCCTGAGTCCGTAAGGAGAAGGGCGGTATATAAGTCTAATATATATATAAATAAATAAATAAATAAATAAGAATAACACGGGGGGGGTGGGGGGGTGGCAGGAGGGCACACCTCCCAAACAAGGAGAACCAGTTCGGTGACGTCATATCGTCACCGCTACCGGCTTGGCCGAACCGGGCTGAACCGGGAGGTACCCACCACTGGTTCATCATATGTTTTAGCCTCCAGCCCCCCAATCATCTTTCTTGCTCTTCTCCACACTCTTTCCAGAGTCTCAACCTCTTTTTCATGATATGGTGACCAAAACTGGAGGTAGCATTTGAAGTGTGGCCTTTTACTAAAGCTTTATAAAGCTTTACGAAGCACCTGAAGGGGAAAAAGGCAGGAATTGTGTATTTATTTATATTATGTAATGTTTTTACACCGTTTATATAACATCCCTGAAGAGAAAAACCTCCCAGCGTGTAACTTCTGGGTGTTTCTGCACCCACAAATTAAACTTCCAACTAAATATAGCAGCTTTGAAGCCAACTCGCTCCAAACAAACTTAATAAGAATTGTATCAGCTGTTAGGCAGCAGGAATTTTTTTTTAAAAAAAGAGAAATAAAGTGAATTAAAAGGCTTTTTTTTTTACAGCAGAATGAGATTATTTTTCGTTTAGGGACTAGAGTTGTATAATTGGTCTGGGGTATGTACTTTTCAAAGAGAGGGTGCCCCTGCATGTGTGCAGAGTACATGATACAATTCAGTCATCCTTTATTTGTTTTCTATTCTATTCTATTCTATTCTATTCCATTCCATTCCATTCCATTCACTCCATGTTTTCTATTCTATTCTATTCTATTCTATTCTATTCTATTCTATTCTATTCTATTCTATTCTATTCTATTCTATTCTATTCTATTCTATTCTATTCTATTCTATTCCACTCCACTCCACTCCACTCCACTCCACTCCACTCCACTCCATGTTTTCTATTCTATTCCATTCCATTCCATTCCATTCATTCCATGTTTTCTATTCTATTCTATTCTATTCTATTCTATTCTATTCTATTCTATTCTATTCTGTTCTATTCTATTCTATTCTATTCTATTCTATTGTACTCCACTCCACTCCACTCCATGTTTTCTATTCTATTCTATTCCATTCCATTCCATTCCATTCCATTCCATGTTTTCTTTTCTTTTCTATTGTATTGTATTGTATTGTATTGTATTGTATTGTATTGTATTGTATTGTATTGTATTGTATTGTATTGTATTGTATTGTATTCTACTCTACTCTACTCTACTCTACTCTACTCTACTCTACTCTACTCCACTCCACTCCACTCCACTCCACTCCACTCCACTCCATGTTTTCTATTCTATTCTATTCTATTCTATTCTATTCTATTCTATTCTATTCTATTCTATTCTATTCTATTCTATTCTATTCTATTCTATTCCATTCCATTCCATTCCACTCCACTCCACTCCACTCCACTCCACTCCACTCCACTCCACTCCACTCCATGTTTTCTATTCTATTCCATTCCATTCCATTCATTCCATGTTTTCTATTCTATTCTATTCTATTCTATTCTATTCTATTCTATTCTATTCTATTCTATTCTATTCTATTCCACTCCACTCCACTCCACTCCACTCCACTCCACTCCATGTTTTCTACTCTATTCCATTCCATTCCATTCCATTCATTCCATGTTTTCTATTCTATTCTATTCTATTCTATTCTATTCTATTCTATTCTATTCTATTCTATTCTATTCTAATTCCATTCCATTCCATTCCATTCCATTCCATTCCATTCCATTCCATTCCATTCCATGTTTTCTTTTCTTTTCTATTGTATTGTATTGTATTGTATTGTATTCTACTCTACTCTACTCTACTCTACTCTACTCTACTCTACTCTACTCTACTCTACTCTACTCTACTCTACTCCACTCCACTCCACTCCACTCCACTCCACTCCACTCCACTCCACTCCACTCCACTCCACTCCATGTTTTCTATTCTATTCTATTCTATTCTATTCTATTCTATTCTATTCTATTCTATTCTATTCTATTCTATTCTATTCCACTCCACTCCACTCCACTCCACTCCACTCCACTCCACTCCACTCCATGTTTTCTATTCTATTCCATTCCATTCCATTCATTCCATGTTTTCTATTCTATTCTATTCTATTCTATTCTATTCTATTCTATTCTATTCTATTCTATTCTATTCTATTCTATTCTATTCTATTCTATTCTATTCTATTCCATTCCATTCCATTCCATTCCATTCCATTCCATGTTTTCTTTTCTTTTCTTTTCTATTGTATTCTATTCTATTCTATTCTATTCTATTGTATTCTACTCTACTCTACTCTACTCCACTCCACTCCACTCCACTCCACTCCACTCCACTCCACTCCACTCCACTCCACTCCACTCCATTCCATGTTTTCTATTCTATTCTATTCTATTCTATTCTATTCTATTCTATTCTATTCTATTCTATTCTATTCTATTCTATTCTATTCTATTCTATTCCATTCCATTCCATTCCATTCCATTCCATTCCATGTTTTCTGTTCTGTTCTGTTCTGTTCTGTTCCATGGAAACCATGAAATCCATGGTCCTGCAGAACGTGCCCAGCTCCAAATAGGGCCACAGAAAACCTCTGTGACTTTCTGGGCAAAGATCTTGGCCAGCCATTTTACCTTCCTTTGTCCCTCTTGGTGGCCCAATGCCAAGCCAAGCAGGTGACACACGTGCTACGCCTCCCCCCCCCCGTGCCTGTTGGATCCGGCGCAGGCTGGCGCAACAACTGTGCGGTTGGACAGAAGCAACAGTTGCTTTTGGGAGAATGTTTGGATAGGTTTCAAAATGCCACCTGCCCGTTCTCTGCCCCTCCATGAAAGACCCCAAAAGCCCGAGCTGCATTGGCAAGGTTAGAATGATGAGGTCAACCCAGCTGCCCGGTCTTAGTGAAGGACAATGTGGGGGAAAAAATCTAGAGTTGGAAGGGATCTTAGAGACTATACAGTCTGACCCCCAGGTAGGCGGACTTCCAATGGTGTTTGAGCCCTTCTAAGGTTTCTTTTATGTTGTTGGGTTTATATTAGGGGTGGGTTCTACTTATTTTTACTACTGGTTCGCAACGGGACTGCGCAAAAGCTTCCTGATGACGTCTGGGTGGTTGGGTGAAGCCTCCCACCGGTTTTACCACCGATTCTTGCGAACTGGTCTGAACCGGGAACAGCCACCACTGCTTGTTAGATAGATAGATAGATAGATAGATAGATAGATAGATAGATAGATAGATAGATAGATAGATAGATAGATAGATTAGATTGATTAGATTGACAGATTAGCTAGATAGCTAAAATAGATAGATAGATAGATAGATAAGATAGATAGATAGATAAGATAGATAGATAGATTAGATTGATTGATTAGATTGATAGATTAGATAGATAGCTAAAATAGATAGATAGATAGATAGTTGATAGATAGATAGATAGATAGATAGATAGATAGATAGATGATAGATAGATAGATATAGATAGATAGATAGAGATAGATAGAGATGAGAGATAGAGAGAGAGAGAGAGAGAGAGAGAGAAATAGATAGATAGAGATAGATAGATAGAGATAGATAGATAGATAGATAGATGATAGATAGATAGATAGATAGATAGATAGATAGATAGATAGATAGATAGATAGATGATAGATAGATAAGATAGATAGATAGATAGATAAGATAGATAGATAGATTAGATTGATTGATTAGATTGACAGATTAGATAGATAGCTAAAATAGATAGATAGATAGATAAATAGATAGATAGATAGATAGATAGATAGATAGATAGATAGATAGATAGATAGATAGATAGATAGATAGATAGATAGAGATGATAGATAGATAGATAGATGATAGATAGATAGATAGATAGATAGATAGATAGATAGATAGAGATAGATGATAGATAGATATAGATAGATAAATAGATAGATAGAGATAGATAGATAGATAGAGATGAGAGATAGATAGATAGATAGATAGAGAGAGAGAGAGAGAGAGAGAGAGATGATAGATAGATAGATAGATAGATAGATAGATAGATAGATAGATAGATAGATAGATAGATAGAGATAGATAGATAGATAGATAGATAGATAGATAGATAGATAGATGATAGATATGTATTTATTGTTTTATTTTCGTAGGTCTTTATGTGTATCTTTCTTTATGCCAGGGATTTTCCTACGTATATTAAGATGTTTCATGGCCTAATTTTCAGTGAAATCTCAATTCACCAGCTTTTAGGCCTTCTTAAACATTACAGCAGCCATTTATGCTATCTGTTTGAGTTTATGTGGGAGACATAATATGTATAATATAATATGTATAATATACATAGATATGTATATGTATATGTATATGTATATGTATATGTATATGTATATGTATATGTATATGTATATGTATATGTATATGTATATCAGGGATGAAATCTGAAATTTGTTACTACCGGTTCTGTGGGCGTGGCTTGGGGGGGTAATGTGACTGGGTGGGCGTGGCCAACTTTTTTTTAAAAAAACTTTTCAAAGTTAAAGCTTTTTTAAAAAATACCTCTCTGCCGATCAGGCAACTCAGCTGGGATCATCAGAGGCTTTTCAAAGCATTTTTTTAAAACCACCTCTTCGGCCAAGAGGTTGCAGGAAAAAAATGCTTTGAAAAGCCTTTGATGATCCCAGCTGAGCCGCACGATCATCAGAGGCTTTTTTTTTTTTTTACTTTTAAAAGCATTTTTTCACCGGAAGACGTTGTAGAAAAAATGCTTTTAAAAGTAAAAAAAAATAAAAAAGTCTCTGATGATCGTGTGGCTCAGCTGGGCATGGGGGGGGGGGGAAGAGGCGCAGGGATTTTTGCTACCGGTTCTCCGAACCACCCGCCTTCATCGCTACCGGATCGGGCGATCCAGTCCGAACCGGGAGCATTTCACCCCTGCTGTTAGGATATGATTTGGGCCTAACAGTTGTCCAGGCAATATATGTGTTCTGTGACTTTAAGTTTTAATGCTGCATCATGCTGTAATGCTGAGTCATGCTATAATTACTTGTAATTTAACAATGTATTTAAGAAAGGTACTGTAAAGTATTCAGTGAATGATAAGCTGCCATTGTGTACGTGGGTGGATCTGCTACCATCCGGGGTTTGTGAACCAACTACTGTTTGTTTGGTAAGAGTTTGTTTGGAGTTAACCGGTAAAGACTTGGACTGTTTAGAAGACTACGAGATTGTTTATTTCCCATTATAAAGAAAACTTGTGATAACACCAGTTTGTATGTATCTCTATCTCATTGCTCTCAGCAACGTTTCTCTGTGCACTTTACTCTGCTAGTTGTTACACAACAACAATATCCTTAACACCTGCCCTATTCCATTTCAGACAGTCTCTTCTTAAAAGCCTCAGTGATAGAGAATCCACAACTTCTGGTGGCAAGCAGTTCCACTGGTTCATTGTCCTCACGGCCAGGAAATTCCTCCTTAGTTCTAAGTTGCTTCTCTCCTTGATTAATTTCCACCCATTGCTTCTTCTCCTGCCTTCAGGTGCTTTGGAGAATAGCTTGACTCCCTCTTCTTTGTGGCAGCCCCTAAGATATTGGAAGACTGCTATCATGTCTCCCCTGGTCCTTCTTTTCATCAAACTAGACATCCCCAGTTCCTACAACTGTTCTTTATATGTTTTAGCCTCTGGTCTTCTAATCATCTTCGTTGCTCTTCTCTGCACTTTGTTTCTAGAATCTGCAATTTCCACTACCAGAGTGGAATACCACCTCTGTCTGCAACGGTCATAAGTGTGAAAACTCATCGTGAGTCGCTTTTTCAGTACCTTTGTAACTTCCAACAGTCACTAAACGAATGGTCGTAAGTCAAGAGCGGCCTGTAATAAAAAAGAGAAAGGGATGACATGCATTCAGAACAAAACTACACACACACACACACACACAAAACCCCAGCAACATATAGAATTAGATAAATGGCAAAAACTTTGGGATAGAAATTATAAATGGACAACGGCAACTACCTTTAAGGAAAACCTGTCTAAAATGTTTTACAGATGGAATCCTCCACCGGCAAAAAATGTTTTAAAACATCTCCGCAGGGGGTTGGACTAGATGCCCTTCATGGTCCCTTCCCACCCTGTTACTCTTATGTCTGCTAAATGTGGGAAATGTAACCAGACACCGGGTTCTTAACTATCATATGTGGTGGACAGGTCGAAAGGCAAAAAAAAAATTTGGACAAAAATACATACACGGTTAGAGAAAATGATAAAAGAGATCGTATCGTTTTAAAACCAGAAATATTTTTGTTGGGTATGCTTCCAGAAACACACGACAAAGGGAATATATATATTTAATATTGCATGTCTTGACAGCGGCGAGAATGGCATTTGCACAGCGCTGGAAGAATGAGGAAATTCCCGCAGATGAAAACATAATTAGAAAAATATTAGAATGTGCAGAAATGGACAGGTGAACACTAAAGATAAAAGACACGGAAGAAACAGAATATTTTTTTAACATGGGCTTTGTTCTATCAATGGTGAGTTAATAGAGGTAGAAGTTACTGTAGAAGTTGAAAGATTATTAATATGTGTAAATAAATAATATGACTACTATTACTATGTATAAGTAAATTGACCCAGATAATATACTGTTTGCCAAGCACCAATGTATGTTAAAGAAAAAGGTATTATATATCTGTAAAGGTATTATGCAATCTGTGTTGACAGGGGGGCAGCGGTCGACCCCGAGGCGCCTAGTGTGTGGGGTGCCACAAGGGTCGGTCCTCTCGCCCCTCCTGTTCAACATTTATGTAAAGCCGCTGGGTGAGATCATCCGTGGTTTTGGGGTGGAGTTCCATCAGTACGCTGATGATACGCAGCTGTACATCTCGACCCCAGACCACCCCAACGATGCCGTGGAAGTGATGTCCCAGTGCCTTGAAGCTGTGCGGGTCTGGATGGGGAGAAACAGGCTTCGACTCAACCCCTCCAAGACCGAGTGGCTGTGGCTGCCGGCGTCCTGATATAGCCAGCTGACTCCATCGCTGGTTATTGGGGGCGAATCATTGGCCCCCACGGAAAGGGTTCGCAACTTGGGCGTCCTCCTGGATCCACGGCTGTCATTAGAGGATCATACGACAGCTGTGGCCAGGGGGGCTTTTTATCAGGTTCGCCTGATACGCCAGTTGCGGCCCTTTCTAGATCGAGACTCCCTTCGCACAGTCACTCAGGCGCTCGTCACATCTCGCCTGGACTACTGCAATGCTCTCTACATGGGGCTCCCCTTGGGATGCACCTGGAGGCTTCAGCTGGTACAGAATGCGGCCGCGCGGGGGATTATGGGAGCGACGGGGCGCTCCCACGTGACACCTCTCCTGCGCGAGCTGCATTGGTTGCGGTGGACTTCCGGGTGCGTTTCAAGGTGTTGGTAATGACCTTTAAAGCGCTCCATGGCTTAGGACCAGGGTACTTACGGGACCGCCTTCTGCCACCAATTGCCTCCCACCGGCCGGTTCGCTCCCACAGAGAGGGCCTCCTCAGGGTGCCGTCAGCCAGACAATGTCGGCTGGCGACCCCCAGGGGGAGGGCCTTCTCTGTGGTAGCCCCTACCCTCTGGAATGATCTTCCTCCAGAACTGAGAACAATTGCTGACCTCCGGACTTTTCGTCGGGCTCTGAAGACTTATCTCTTTCAACTTGCCGGACTTGCCTGATCCCTTCTATTTTTAAAAATTTTTGGAACTTTTATCTGTTTTTAAACTTTCAGCCTAATTTATATCTCTTTTAGTATGATTTTAACTTTTTGGTATTGGTTTTTAGTTGGCTGTTCACCGCCCTGAGTCCGTCCGGAGAAGGGCGGTATATAAATTTAATAAATAAATAAATAAATAAATAAATAAATAAATAAATAAATAAATAAATAAATAAATAAATAAATAAATAAATAAATAAGTGCAACTTTAACAAAACTTCGTCCCCTGCGCCACCAAGGCTCTGGAGGTCTTTTGTCCCACCAACCTCCTGCTCAAGCCGGAGACCCCATATTATTTCAGAGAAGTGGCTGTCCGCTCTCTTCTTAAAAACCCTCCAGGGATGGAGCACCCACAACTTCTGGTGGCAAGCTGTTCCAGTGCTCAATTGTTCTCACTCTCAGGAAATTTCTCCTTAATTCCAGGCTGCTTCTCTCCTTGAGCTGCTGGGGTTACGTGGGGGTTCAGGAGAACCTCTGACATTCTGTGCAGTTCAGAGAACCCCCAAATCCCACTCCTGGCTGGCCCCCTCCCCCCCAGCCCCACCCCTCCCAGGACTCCCCACGCGGCCCATTTCAGATGCAGGTTAGAGCAGGGTGCGCACGGAGGCTTGGGGAGGGTGAAAAACGGGCCTACTGGAAGTTCGGGAAGTCTGGAAACGGGCCTATTTCTGGCCTCCAGAACCTGGGGAGGCCACTTTCGCCCTCCCGGAGGCTCAAAAAAAGCCTCTGGAGCCTGGGGAGGGCAAAAACGCTCCCCCCACTGTGGTGCAGGAGGCCGACTAGGCATAGAAACCCACCAGGCATAGAAACCCTTGTTAAAATTTTTGGAGCCCACCCACCCACCCGCTTCTTCTCCTGCTGTCAGGTGCTTTTGGGGAAGAGGTTGACCCCCTCTTCTTTGGGGCAGCCCCTTAGATGTCGGGAGACCACGATCCGTCTCGTCCCCAGTCCTCCTTTTCAAGGCTGTCATTCCGTATTCTGTAATTGGGGGCAAACTGGGAAAGAGACCGAGAGACGTTGGCGGAAGTGAAGCATCCGTTTCCAAGATCTTTTCTCAATTTGGATTTGAGGGACTCTAATTGGATTCCCAGCTGGCAACGTTTTACACGGAGGACCCTCAAATCGCCCCCCCCCCACCCCGACCCCTCAAAACAACTTTACACAGAGGGACGGAGAGACCCCCGGGCTCTATTTGCTCATCTCCTGGGTACGGGCGGAGGGGACAGAAGATGACCCCAACGAGAAGGACAAGTGACCCCTTTGCAACAGGTCCTCGATTAACGAGGGGGGCTAACAACGGGCTCCTCTCTGCCGAAGCTCCGGAGCCCCTTGCAACGGGCTTTTTATTTTTAGACCGCCAATCGGCGTGGATCCCATTTGGCGCATCCACCTGTCAAAACAGGTGTATCGGCCTGCCGGTTGACATATTTCCTTCCTGATTGAGCTGGGGGGGTGGGGATGGGGGGGAGGTGTCTGATGATCTCTCCCTTTCTCCCTTCCCCTGAATTATGGACACATTTTCCAATGTAAAGTGATCTCAAAAGAGACAACGCAGCAGGTGGAAGGCTGGGGGGGGGGGGGACAGCGGGCAGGCGGGGTGGGGGGCTGTATTAAATTGACAACCAGGAGACAAGAGCCACGGTGCTGTTTCCCCCACCCCCAGCCCCAGCCCAGCTGCGGTGCGAAAGAAAGAAAAAAAGAATACGGAGAGAAAAAGAAGAGGAAAAGGCTTTAGAAAAAGGATTTTTTTTAGACGGGTAAAAGATAGAGAAAGGGCGCCCCCTGGTGGTGATGCGGGGTGATAATGTTTAAGGGAGTCTTTGCATCTCTTCCCTTCACCTGGTAAGATGTCGAGGGGAGGTAGGCAAGATTTTATCTTCTATCATAGGCAAAGGGAGATGTTCTCGCCGGCAGGGTCCAAAACTTCAAGATGGCGGCCACTGCCAAGGAATCAAACCAGTTTTGACATCCCTGGAGAAGGAATCGGAGCTTCGGAGGTAGCCTACGGTCTGACCTACGCTTAGTACACAAAATTGTCTGCTACAACATCCAACCTCTCGATGACGACTTCAGCTTTAACCGCAACAATACACGAGCAAGCAATTGATGCAAACTCAAGGTAAACCGCTCCAAACTCGATTGCAGAAAAGACGACTTCAGCAACGGAGTGGTCAATGCCTGGAATGCCCTACCTGACTCTGTGGTTTCATCCCAAAGCCCCCAAAATTTTAACCTTAAACTGTCCACCGTGGACCTCACCCCATTCCTAAGAGGTCTGTAAGGGGCGTGCATAAGCGCACCAGCGTGCCTATCGTCCTGCTGTCCCCATTTATTCGTACCCTTTTCTTATGTATATACGTATACCTGTTTATATTTATATGTTTATATGTTATGTGTCAGCATTTCACGCTGCACTTACTTCAATGCTGACATAAGAAGGAGAAGCGGAGGAATCTGGAAAGGGATGTTTGACTCTTCACCTACTTATTTTCCCTGGAGAGAATATCACCTAGGAGATGGGATGGGAGGGGGGAAATTCCTTTGAGTGGGAGCAGTAGATTAGGGGCAGAGTGACTGGGAAGGTGGCCAATGAGCGCAGAGGAGTGGGGAGAGGAAAAGGAGGGCTTTGGCTGAGGAAGCCAGAGTTGGCTGCGATGAGTCGGAGTTAGAATGTTCGTGCTTAATAAATACGAGGTGTTTTTTTTTCACCAAAGACTTTGTTTGAAATGCAATTTATTCGAGACGACTTCGAAACCTGACATTATGTTCATGCTTGTTTTCTCGTACATGCTTGACAAACTAAATAAACAAAAGAAATAAAACAAAGTAAAAATAAGTTTAGCCGATGTCTACTCAATCGACCCCCCTCTTCTTTGGGGCAACCCCTCGAATACTGGAATCCTGCTATCATCATGTCAATCAATCAATCAATCAAATCAAATCAATCAGAATAGAGCTGAAGCTTGGGGGTTTTCTGGTCCAACCCCTTGCTCAAGAAGGAGACCGTCTACCATTTCAGACAAGTGACTATCCAGTCTTTTCTTTAAAAACCACCAGTGATGGAGTGCCCAGAACTTCTGGAGGCAGGTAGTTCCGCTGGTTAATTGTTCTCATTGTCAAGGAATTTCTCGTTTCTCGATTGCTTCTCTCCTTGATTATTTTCCATCTGTTGCTTCTTCTCCTGCCTTCTGCTGCTTTGGAGAATAGCTTGACTCCGTCTTCTTTGGGGCAGTCCCTCAAATACTGGAACACTCCATCCGTCCCCCCAGTTCTTCTTTTCTCTAGACTGGCCAAACCCAAGTTTTCCATCATCTTAGTTGCTCTTCTTTGCCCTTTTTCCAAAGTCTGAGTATCTTTTTCGTAATGTGGTGACTAAAGCTGGATGCAGTTATTCCAGGTGTGGTCTTACTAAGGGTAGGTCGGCAAGATTTTTCTCAAGGGCAAGCGAGATGTTCTCGCGAACAGGTTCAAAACCTTCAAGATGGCGGCCTTAGCCAGTGGATCAAACCAGTTGTGAGATCCGTGAAGAAAGGAACCGGAGTTCCAGTTGTAGAGGTTTAACTGACACTTTTTCATTATTACTTTTTAAGTTGTTTATTATAAAACGGTGTTTCTCAACCTCAGCAAATTTAAGACGTGTGGACTTCCAACTCCCAGAATTCTCCACCCGGCATCTGAGGATTTCGGCTCCTAGAATTCCTTGGTCCAGGGGTCAGCAACCTACAGCTCTGGAGCCGCATGTGGCTCTTTCACCCCTCTGTTGTGGCTCCCTGTCACTCAAAATATGCATCACAACCTCCAATGTGCAACACCCGCCAGCATGCAATTTATTGAGCTTTTCAACCCCTGGTAGGCCGACCATGGATAAATCCAAGAAAAGAAAAGTTTCAGAAGAAAACAGAACGTTTAATTCAACTACTGTACATAGGCTAGTTTTGTGGCTGCTCAAGAAATAATCAGGCACAGGAAAGATTTTGTGGCTCCCGGTGTTTTCTTTTCTGTGGGAAACGGATCCAAATGGCTCTTTGAGTGTTTAAGGTTGCAGACCAGTGGTGGGTTGCTCTCGGTTCGGCCCGGTTCTCCCGAGCCGGTAGCGATGACAATATGCCATCATATCGTTTCTGCCCCCTGCCTCCTGGCCCACCCCCTACCCCCCACGTCCCCCACCCCCTGCGTTATTCTTACCTTTTATTTGGCCTCACCCCCAATCTATTGCTGCCTCCTGAGTCCCAGCTGATGGCTAGAGGGGAAAAAAACTGTTTAAACTCTTGCTGCGGGGCTTCAAAGGGCCGCCCTACAGCTGATCAGTGTTAAAAGAAAACAAATGAGTAGACCAGTGCCTGCAAAAATACATGAGTAGATCAGAGCCTGCAAAAATACATGGGTAGATCAGTGTCTGCAAAAATAAATGGGTAGACCAGTGGCTGCAAAAATACATGAGTAGACCAGTGCCTCCAAAAACAAATGAGTAGACTGGTGCCTGCAAAAATAAATGGGTAGAGCAGTACAGCTCTGCAAGCAGTTAAAACCCTGGTAGACCAGCACCTCTGCTAAATCCTAAAGAATTGTCACATGACCGTCAAGCCACACCCACAAAATAAGCCACGCCCACAGAACCCGTAGTAAAAAAAATTAGAACCCACCCCTGCTGCAGACCCCTGCCTTAGTCAGCACAGCTGACTGGAGGATTCTGGGAGTTGAAGTCCATACATCTTAAATTTGCTGAGATCGAAAAAACACATAAAACACAAGAAGTACATTTTATTATTTAGGTACAGCGGTATTTATACAATGCTGACTGCGACATATTAATACTCTAGTGTTAAGATAAGTTAAGGCTTTAAAAACAAGGAAAGCAGAAGATAATATACAGTATCTATGTTAATTACCATTTCTAAAATGCTAACGAACATAAAGTGGTTTACATTTTATACCTATAGCGAAACGCAGCAAGAATAAACAGCTGCAAAATACATTAAATTATACGATAAAGGCTCTGTCTAAGCTTAATAATTAGTACGAAGGTCTGCAGTGCATTGCTACTTCCTATTCTTTCTGCATATTTTTTTTTAAAGAAACCACCGCAGAATAAATGTTTCTTAACTTTTTATGCCAAATTTATGTTTTTTTAAAGTTAAAAGTTAAAGTTTTTTTTTAAAAAAGGTTCTAAATTTTGCTTCTAAATTCCCTCTTTTTCTGGTTCGTTTTTTCTGGCTTATAATGTTTGTAAGCGTTGAGGTGTCCTCAGAAGCTGTACTGTGTTTATTTGACTGACTGATTGATTGATTGATTGATTTTTATCCTGCCTTTATTGCTTTAGAAATAACTCAAGGTGTGAAGATGCCTAATATTCCTTCCTCCTCCTATTTTCCCCACAACACCAACCCTGTGAGGTGGGTTGCACGGAGAAACAAGGACTGGACTGTCACTGCGTTTTTGTATTTACCAGCAGAGCTTTTATTTCTGAACTTTCAGACTTACTGTAGCTTGCCAAGTTCTTATCAGTATCTAGTGCGCATGTCTACATTCCATTCCTCTTCTTCTGAAAATTTTTCTTTGTTCTCCAGCCAGGGAAGGTCAGGCTGGGGATCTTTGCCAAAATGTAACTAATTTAGATAGGGAGATGTTTTATTTTCTTTACAATAAATATGAGTTTAATTAGAAAATATATCTTCGGGGTTTTTTTTAAGTATACACAAGGAGAACGCCACGATTGCAACTCTAATTGAGGGCAATTACCCCAAGTAAGATAATGGGGCTGATTGCCGCTCTGATATGGACAAGTTTATATTCGCCATACTGAAGTTTTGGCAACAATTTCGAGGGGTTTGTTTGATCTGGTCCCTGCAAAAAAAAAAACAACCCTTGTCCCATTGTCCAACATTTTTTAAACAAAATGCCTCTTCTAGCATGCCACAGTCATCTATCCATTTCACCTTCTGTGTCTTGAAGTGTTAATTCTACTCTATAAGGCCTTGATGAGGCCACATCTGAACTACTGTATCCAGTTTTGGCTGCCATGATATAAAAACCTCAGATAGCTCAACAGGCTAATAGCCTGTTATTAACATTCAGCTGTCTGCAATTATTGCAAGTTCAAAGCTCAAAGTTGACTCAGCCTTCCATCCTTTCTAAGGTAGGTAAATTGAGGACCCAGTTTGTGGGGGCAATAAGCTGACTTTGTATAAAAAATATACAAAAGTATGAAGGCCATTGCTTAACGCATTGTAAGCCCCGAGACTCCGGAGAAGGGCGGCATATAAATCTAATTTTAAAAAAACAGATTTGGAAGGGATCTTGTAGGTCATCTAGTCCAACCCCCATCCAAGCAGAAGACTCTACACCATTTCTGATACATGGCAGTCCAGTCTCTTCTTGAAAGCCTCCAGTGATGAATCTCCCACAACTTCTAAAGGCAATTTCTGTTTCAAGGTTTGATTGTTCTCACTGTCAGAAAATTTCTCCTTATTTCCAGGTTGAATCTCTCCTTGATCAGTTTCCATCCATTGTTCCTTGTCTGGCCTACAGGTGCTTTGGAAAATAGCTTGACCCCCTTCCTCCCCTCTGGGGCAGCCCCTCAAATATTGGAAGACTGCTATCCTGCCTCCCCTGGTCCTTCTCTTCACTAGCCTAGCCAGGCCCAGTTCCTGCAACCGTTCATCATACGTAAGGGTGCAGAGAAGAGCAACGAAGATTATTAGGGGACTGGAGGATAAAACGTATGAAGAATGGCTGCAGGAATTGGGAATGGCTAGTCTAGTTTAGTTTCGTTTTAGTTTTATTAAATTTATACACCGCCCTTCTCCCGAAGGACTCAAGGCGGTATACAGTCATAATAAAACAGTGAACCATACAGAAATTATAACCCCTTTAAAAGTGAATTAAACAATTTGGCTATCTTCATTAAAACCCATAATTTAAAATGCCCCATCCCTAATTTCTATTCAGCCAGGCCAGCCTGCTAAAATAACAGGGACTTAAGGGCCCGGCGAAACATACGGAGGTCGGGAATTGTACGTATCCCAGGGGATAGTTCATTCCAGAGGGCAGGTGCCCCCACAGAGAAGGCTCTCCCCCTGGGGATTGCCAGCATACATTGTTTAGCCGACGGCACCGTGAGGAGGCCCTCTCTGTGGGAGCGTGTTGGTCGGTGGGAGGCTATTGGTGGCAGAAGGCGGTCCCGTAGGTATCCGGGTCCTAAGCCATGGAGCGCTTTAAAGGTGGTAACCAACACCTTGAACGCACCCGGAAGACCACTAGGAGCCAGTGCAGCTTGCGCAGGAGAGGTGTCACATGGGTGCAATGAGTCACACCCATAATCACCCGCGCGGCCGCATTCTGGACCAGTTGGAGCCTCCAGGTGCCCTTCAAGGGGAGCCCCATGTAGAGAGTGTTACAGTAGTCCAGACAAGATGTGACAAGGGCGTGAGTGACCGTGTGCAGGGCATCCTTCGAGACCGTCTCCTGTCACCAGTAGCCTCCCACCGGCCAGAGAGGGTCTCCTCAGGGTGCCATTGGCCAAATTATGTCAGCTGGCGACATTCAGGGGGAGGGCCTTCTCTGTGGGAGTTCCTACTCTCTGGAATGAACTGCCCCCAGAATTATGTAAGATCACTGACCTCCATGTATTCCGCTGTGCCCTCAAAACCTTTTTGTTCCGCCAGGCCGGGCTATCGATGTGAAGATTTTTAAATTGGTTTTAATCTGGGATTTTTAAATTTGGGGTTTTATATTATATCCCGACTTGACTACTGCAATGCTCTCTACATGGGGCTCCCCTTGAAGTGCACCCGGAAGCTCCAACTGATCCAGAATGCGGCTGCGCGAGTAATTATGAGAGCAACATGGTGCTCGCATGTAACACCTCTTCTACGCGAGCTGCACTGGCTTCCGGTGGCCTTCCGAGTGCGCTTCAAGGTGTTGGTTCTTACCTTTAAAGTGCTCCATGGCTTAGGACCTGAGTACTTACGAGACCACCTGCTGCAACCGATAACCTCCCACCAACCAATACGCTCTCACAGAGTAGGCCTACTCATGGTACCATCATTAAAACAATGTCGTCTGGTGGTTCCAAGGGAGAGAGCCTTCTCTGTGGGGGCACCTACGCTTTGGAACAAAATGCCACCTGGAATACAAATAATCCCAGATCTTCGCACTTTCCGACGTGCCCTGAAGACCTTTCTGTTTCAACAAGCAGGGCTAGCATAAACATCTAAATTCTATGCCAAGGTCTTAGTAGATACACCAAGTTGACTCAATTTATTATTTACTGTTTATAAAATATATTTATCTGTATATGAAATCTTAATCTGTTCACCGCCCTGAGTCTTTTGGGAGAAGGGCGGTATAGAAATTCAATAAATAAATAAATAAATAAATAAATATTGAGCCAAATTATTTAATATTTTTAATTTTTAAATTGTTGTTTGTCTTGTGCTTTTAATTAGGCTGTGCACCGCCCCGAGTCCTTCGGGAGAGGGGCGGTATAGAAATAAAATAATAATAATAATAATAATAATAATAATAATAATAATAATAATAATAATAATGGAACACAACTGGCGTATCAGGTGAACCTGATAAAAAGCCCCCCTTGCCACTGCTGTCATATATTCTTCTAAAGACAGCCGTTCATCCAGGAGGACACCTAGTCTAGAGAAAAGAAGGACTCGGGGTGACATGATAGCAGTCTTCCAATATTTGAGGAGCTGCCCCGAAGAAGAGGGGAGGGTCAAGCTATTCTCCAAAGCACCTGAGGGCAGGACAAGAAGCAACAGATGGAAACTAATCAAGGAGAGAAGCAATCTAGAAATAAGGAGAAATTTACTGACGGTGAAGAACAGTGAAGCAGTGGAACAATTTGCCTCCAGAATGGATGCTCCATCACTGGAAGTTTTTAAGAAGAGAGTAGACAACCATTTGTCTGAAATGGTAGAGGGTCTCCTGCTTTAGCAGAGGGCTAGACTAGAAGACCTCCAAGGTCCCTTCTAACTCATGTTCGGCGTTCTGTCTTCACCTCTCTCTTGTGCTACAACCATGGAATGATACAATTCTCCCTTGAGTTTGCAAAGTTGTGGTCCTACCACAATGCAGTTGGGGACTTCCAATCTGTGAAATTTGCTTGGCCATCAACTCTTCTGGGGCTTCTATCTCACGCTCTTTGGCAGCTGCTTAAAACTGAAAGCTTTTTTTTTTCCTTTTTGAGCCCAAATACCAAAGTTCTCTTTAATAAGATTTATTGAGACCAAGGGAGAAATGATGGATTTGATGGGAAACTCTGCATAACACCCTGTAGCACAATGCTGCCCCCAAGTGGCCTTTCTGGGTCTTTCTTCCTTGGAGCATCTGTCCAGAAATAACCACATCTCATTTATCAGGATATTCAAACAGCTGCCTACAGCTGATTTTTTTCCCCCCAAGCACAAATCTTGGAGTTGTCTTTAACAAGACTTATTAAGACGAAAAGAGAAATGCTGGAATTTATGGGACTGTGCACATTTTAACCTATAGGGCAATTCTGCCCCCTAGTGGCCTTTCTCTGTTTTTTTTCTCCCTTAGGGTGTATGTCCAAAAATAACCACATCCTATTTATCAGGAGTTTCAACAGCTGCCTAGAGCCGAACGTTTTCTTTCTAAGCTCAAATCTCAGAGTACTCTTTAACAAGATTTATTGAGATGAAAAGGGGATGGCTTTGCAGGAATTCCAGCAATAGAACAATTTACATGCCCCAAGAACAGATACAGATTAACAGAGTTGGAAGGGACATTGTAAGTCATCTAGTCCAATCCCACCGCCCACCCCCACCTTAGCAAGACACCATACACCATTTCTGACAGATGGCAGTCCAATCTCTTCTTGAAAGCCTCCAGTGATGAAGCTCCCACAACTTCCGAAGGCAACTTCTGTTCCATGGGTTGATTGTTCTCACTGTCTGAAAATTTCTGCTTATTTCCAGAGTGAATCTCTCCTGGATCAGTTTCCATCCATTATTCCTTGTCTGGCCTTCAGGTGCCTTGGAAAATAGCTTGACCCCCTTCCTCTCTGTGGCAGCTCCTCAAATATTGGAAGGCTGCTATCATGTCTCCCCTGGTCCTTCTCTTCACTAGACTAGCCAGGCCCAGTTCCTACAACTGTTCATCGCAGGGGTGGGATCTAAATTTTTTTACTACCGGTTCTGTGGACGTGGCTTATTTTGTGATCATGTGACAATTCTTTAGCAGCTGTACTGGTGTACCAGGCTTTTACTGCTTGTAGAGCTATACCGGTCTACCCATTTGTTTTTGGAGCGTCCTGGTCTATCACCATACTGCCTTTTCAGCTATAGGGCAGCCCTTTGAAGCCCCGCGGCAAGAGTTTAAACAGTTTTTCTCCTTCAAGCTGATCAGTTGGGACTCGAGAGGCAGCAAAAAATTGGGGGCGGGGCCAAATAAAAGGTAAGAATAATGCAGGGGGTGGCAGGAGGGGCCACCTCCAGAACAAAGAGAACCAATTCGGTAACATCATATCGTCACCGCTACCAGCTCGGCCGAACCAGGCCGAACCGGGAGGTACCCACCACTGGTTCATTGTATGTTTTAGCCTCCAGTCCCCTAATCTTCTTTGTTGCTCTTCTCTGCACTCTTTCTAGAGTCTCCACATCTTTTTTACATCGTGGCAACCAAAACTGGATGCCGGATTCCAAGTGTGGCTTTACTTACCAAGGCCTTATAAAGCGGTATTAACACTTCACGTGATCTTGAGTCTATCCTTCTGTTGATGCAGCCTAGAACCTGTTGGCTTTTTTGGCAGCTGCTGCACACAGCTGGCTCGTATCTAAATGGTTGTCCATGAGGACACCAAGATCCCTCTCACAGTTACTAATAATGAGCGAGGTTCCACCTATACTGTACATGTGCATTTTGTTTTACTTCCCTAAGTGTAAAACCTTACTTCTTTCACCATTGAATTTCATTTTGTTAGACAGCGCCCAATGTTCAAGTCTGTCAAGATCCTTCTGTATCTTGAGCCTATCTTTTCGGGTGTTGGCTATTCCTGCCAGCTTGGTGTCATCTGCAAATTTGATGAGTTCCCCTTCTATCCCCTTGTTGTGGCTCCGTTGCCTGAGCCTGTGTCATCGTCAGGAGAGGACTCTGAGAGTGAAAGAGAGAAATTGGCAAGACCTCCCTCTCCAGGACCCTCCTCTCTGACAATGCCCCTGGAGGACACCGAAGGGCAAGAAATAGGCCCAGAGCCAAGCACATCCCCGCAGCCACAGGTGGACAGCGACGGGGGAGATAAGTGCTGGCTGGATCCTCGACAGCGACACAGGGAGAAACGTGCCCAACAGAAGGCAAGGCGTGCCAAGGTTTAGCTGAGTCACTGGACCACACCCCACAGGATATATAAGGGAGCGTGGTGGCCAGTCAAAGCCTTGTGACGAACAAAACTGAAGGCTTCCACGCCATTCTGTATCACTGGACTATTGTTTCAAGGACTGAACTGTAAATATTGAGTGTTTACCTTTGATGTGCCAGAAGTGGATAGTCGTTATCTCCCTTCCCTGTACTTAATAAACTCTTGGCAGGCAGCCACTGGGTTTTTGCCGGCTGGTTTGCTCATTAGCTCCGGAACGCCTGTTTGTGTGTGTGTGCATGGGGTCGGGGACACAACACCCCTCATCTAAATCATTAATGAAGATATTTGAAGAATACCTGGCCATAAACAGAGCCTTGGGGTAGCCCACTGCTTACTTCCCTCCATCTAGACCAGGGGTGTCAAACTCGATTTCATTGAGGGCCGCATCTTGTGTTTGACCTTGGAGGTCTGGGGGTAGTGGTAGAGCATGGTGGGGCATAGCCATGGGTGGGCGTGAACAGACACTAAACCAATAGTTGTAAGTCAGGGACTTTGTGGGAGCTTCATCACTTGAGACTTTCAAGAAGAGATTGGACTGCCATTTGTCAGAAATGGTGTAGGGCCGTGATTATTATTATTATTATTATTATTATTATTATTATTATTATTATTATTATTTTATTTCTATACCGCCTTCTCCCGAAGGACTTGGGCCAGGGTACAGCCAAGTAAAAACAAAATATACAAACATCATCATTTAAATTTAAAAATTATTAAAATTATTACATTTTTGGCCGAAATTAATTAAAAACCCAACAATTTTAAAACTCCAAATTTAAAACTCAATTACAAAGAGAGCCCCACCTGTCGGAAGAGCAGGGTCTTGAGGGCACAGCAAAAAACTCGGAGGTCGGAGATCGTGCGTATCTCCGGGGGCAGTTCGTTCCAAAGGGCAGGAGCTCCCACAGAGAAGGTTCTCCCCCTGAGTGTTGCCAGCCAACGTAATTTGGCCGACGGCACCCTGAGGAGTCCCTCTCTGTGGGAGCGAACTGGACGGTGGGAGGCTATCGGTGGCAGAAGGCGGTCTCGTAGGTACCCAGGTCCTGAGCCATGGAGCACTGATAGAGAACCACCATCATGGTGTAGGGCCACAGGTGGCATGCAGAGCCATATCTGTGGGCACACAAGTGTTGCCTTAGCTCAGCTCCAGTGCACATGTGTGCATCAGCCAGCTGATTTTCGGGCCTTCTGGGCCCACTGGAAGTCGGAAAATGGACTGTTTCTGGCCTCTGAGGGGTAGGGAGGCTATTTTTGCCCTCCCCAGGCTCCAAGAAAGTCTCTGGAGCCTGGGAAGGGCGAAAAAACAGGCCTAATGGGCCCACCGTGCCATCATAGGCCAAAAGCAGGAAGACCGTGGGTGGGGGATTATGTGCGCATGCGTGGGGGGAGGCAAGGCACGGGGGCTTTGAATTATGGCTGTGGTCACACGCATGCGCAGCCCCCTGCACTCGCCCCGCTTTTGGCACGTGACGGCAAAAAGGTTAGCCATCACTGGTGTAGGGTCCGAACCGGCTGAATATCACCTCTGCTGTGGTGGCCCGATTGTTGCTACCGATTCGCCCGAACCGGCTGAATATCACCTCTGCTGTGGTGGCCCGATTGTTGCTACCGATTCGCCCGAACCGGCTGAATATCACCTCTGCTGTGGTGGCCCGATTGTTGCTACCGATTCGCCCGAACCAGCTGAATATCACCTCTGCTGTGGTAGCCCAATTGTTGTTACCGATTCGCCCGAACCGGCTGAATATCACCTCTGCTGTGGTGGCCCGATTGTTGCTACCGATTCGCCTGAACCGGCTGAATATCACCTCTGCTGTGGTGGCCTGATTGTTGCTACCGATTCACCCGAACCGGCTGAATATCACCTCTGCTGTGGTGGCCTGATTGTTGCTACTGATTCACCCGAACCGGCTGAATATCACCACTGCTGTGGTGGCCTGAACGCTCTGCCAGCAAAAATGGTCTCCCAAGCTCCATTTTCACTGGCAGAGGGTTGCAGGAGGCCGTGGCAGATGAAAATGGAGCTCAGGAGCCCGTTTTTTTTGGCAGAAGCACCGCAGGCCAGTCCTTCGCTATTTCCGGTTTTAGGGAATACAGTAAATGCCAAGGGTTGGTGATACTGTTCAAAAGGTAGTGTCAGCATTTCACGCTGCACTTACTCCAATGCTGACATAAGAAGGAGAAGTGGAGGCATCTGGAAAGAGACATTTGACTCTTCACCTACTTATTTTCCCTGAAGAGAATATCACCTAGGAGATGGGATGGGAGGGGGGAAATTCCTTTGAGTGGGAGCAGTAGATTAGGGGCAGAGTGACGGGGAAGATGGCCAATGAATGCAGAGGAGTGGGGAAAGGAAAAGGAGGGTTTTGCCTGAGGAAGCCAGAGTTGGCTGCGATGAGTCGGAGTAGAATGTTCGTGCTTAATAAATAAGAGTTTTTTTTTTCATCAAAGACTTTGTTTGAAATGCAATTTATTCAAGACGACTTCGAAACCTGACAGGTAGATCGTACATCTTACCATATAACCACATTGTGTGTAGGGCCCCTCCCCCACCCCCCATGGCTCGTTTTAGGCCAGCAGAGGCACCGTGGGACGGTCCTTTGATATTTCCAGGTCAGCCCCATGGGCCAGATAATCTATGCAGCCCATGGGTGAGATCCAGCCCGCAGGCTTTGAGTTGACACCCCTGATCTAGATGCAGTTCCATTGAGGACTAGATACATGCTGAGTGCCATTGGTTGGCGGGAGTGCCGTTGGTCAGCCAGTTCCAAATCCATCTGGTGGTGACGCCATCTCTGTTATTTTCCATTTTATCAAGTAGTAGGTTGTGGGCTACTTTGAGGAAGATGAGGAAGAGCTCTCCTCTATCTCTCATCCATCTGTCTGTCTTTAACCCCCTGCCTAAGCAGGAGACCCTACTCCATTTCTGACAGATGGCAGTCCAATCTCTTCTCGGAAGCCTCCAGTGATGAAGCTCTCACAACTTCTGAAGACAACTTCTGTTCCATGGGTTGATTGTTCTCCCTGTCAGGAAATTTCTCCTTATTTCTAGGTTGAATCTCTCCTTGATCAGTTTCCATCCATTATTCCTTGTCTGGTCTTCAGGTGCCTTGGAAAATAGCTTGACCCCCCTCGTCTCTGTGGCAGACCCTCAAATATCGGAAGACTGCTGTCATGTCTCCCCTGGTCCTTCTCTTCACTAGGCTAGCCAGGCCCAGTTCCTGCAACCATTCTTCGTATGTTTTAGCCTCCAGTCCCCTCATCATCCTTGTTAAGGATATTGTTGTTGTGTTAGCAAGCAGCAGAGTATAGTGCACAGAGAAACGTTGCTGAGAGCAATGAGATATGAGAGACGTGCAAACTGGTTTATCAAAAGTTTTCTTTATAGTGGAAAATAAACAATCTCGTAGTCTTCTAAACAGTCCAAGTCTTTACCGGTTAAATCCAAAAAGCTTCTTACCAAACAAACAGTAGTTGGTTCACTCTGGTTCACAAACCCCGGATGGTAGCAGATCCACCCACACACGCACAATGGCAGCTTATCATCCACTGAATCCATTACAGTACCTTTCTTAAATACGTTTACAACTAATTATAGCATGACTCAGCATTACAGCATGATGCAGCATTAAAACTTAAAGTCACAGAACACATATATTGCCTGGACAATCTGTTAGGCTCAAATCATATCCTAACAATCCTGGTTGCTCTTCTCTGCACTTTTTCTCGAGTCTCAACATCTTTTTTATAGTGTGGTGACCAAAACTGGATGCAGTACTCTAGGTGTGGTCTTACTAGGGCTTTATAGAGAGGCATTAGTACCTCTCTTGATCTTGATGATATCTCTCTGTTAATGCTATTTAGGATTGAATTGGCTTTTTTAGCTGCCGCTGCACACAGCTGTCTCATATTTAACTGGTTGTCCACTAAGACTCCAAGATCCTCTCACAGTCACTGCTATATTTATGATGGTCGCAGTGGCCCGGGGTTAGGTGATCGCAGTGGTGGGATCGTTCCGGTTTAACAACCGGCTCGGGGATCGCTTCGCTTCGCGTGCGTGCGAGCCTGACACGTGCTTGCACACGTGTGCACAATTTGAAGAAATCTTCCCTTCCGCGTTTCTTCAGAGGAGAAACACAGCTGAGAAGGTAGGAAAATAGTGGAGGCAAGCAGGTGGGCCCAGCTGATCGTTGGGGTGAACCGATTAGCTCCCAGCTGATCGTCAGAGCTATCAGTTCGCCCGAACCGGTCTGAACCAGTATAATCCCATCCAGTGGTGAAGGCCAAATTTTTTTACTGCCGATTCTGTGGGCGTGGCTTAGTGGGTGTGGCAGGGGAAGGATACTGCAAAATCCCCATTCCTGCCCCACTCCAGGGGAAGGATACTGCAAAATCCCCATTCCCACCCACTCCTAGGGGAAGGATACTGCAAAATCCCCATTCCCACCCCACTCCAGGGGAAGGATACTGCAAAATCCCCATTCCCTCCCCACTCCAGGGGAAGGATACTGCAAAATCCCCATTCCCTCCCCACTCCAGGGGAAGGATACTGCAAAATCCCCATTCCCTCCCCACTCCAGGGGAAGGATACTGAAAAATCTCCATTCCCTCCCCACTCCAGGGGAAGGATACTGCAAAATCCCCATTCCCTTCCCACTCCAGGGGAAGGATACTGCAAAATCCCCATTCCCTTCCCACTCCAGGGGAAGGATACTGCCCTATTCCCTCCCCACTCCAGGGGAAGGATAATGCAAAATCCACATTCCCTCCGCACTCCAAGGGAAGGATACTGCAAAATCCCCATTCCCACCCCATTCCAGGGGAAGGATACTGCAAAATCTCCATTCCCACCCGACTCCAGTAGAAGGATACTGCAAGATCCCCATTCCCACCCCACTCCTAGGGGAAGGATACTGCAAAATCCCCATTCCCACCCCATTCTGGGGCCAGCCAGAGGTGGCATTTGCCGGTTCTCTGAACTCAAAATTTCCGCTACTGGTTCTCCAGAACCTGCTGGGTTTCACCCCTGATCCCACCCCTGGGTGATCCCTTTTGCGACTTTCGAACAAGTCAAGTCCATGTTCAAGCCAGATTCACTTAAAAGCCATGTTACTAAGTTAACAACGGCAGTGATTTCTTTAACCAACGTGGCAAGAGAGGTGATAAAATGGAGTAAAGTTCATTTAACAACTGTCACACTTAGCAATGGAAATTGTGGTCGTAAGTCAAGGACTGTTTATCCTTTGGGGGCACCAAATCTTTCTTTCCTGCATAGATTCCAGTGTCTCATTTTGCTGCACAATATTGCTTTGTCATCTGGCTGGGTGATTTTGTTATAGCACACATTATCCACTCTCTCTTTAATCAGCTACCTTCGTTGGAGTTCCCAGATTTTTTTTTTTAATGTTCATTTTTATGGCATTTATTGCTAATGCTCGATTCTCCTGCTGCAAACATTAAGCCTTCTGTTCCCTCCTTGATAAATTCAATCTAAAAGCAGATTGTTATTCAATTGCTGTTCAATCATGATGGGATAATAATGCTCCAATCCTGTTGTTGTTGTTGTTATTGTTGTTATGTTTTAGTGCTTTACAATTGTGTTGGCCAGCTGGCCGGTGATTTCCTCCAGGCTCAAATGATTCCGACGTGGAAGGTGTTATGAAGAGAACCAGTTTTCTCAAGGAGCCGCTAAACTTTTTAAAAACCCACTGTCAGGCCTGGCAGCCATCTTTTTCGTTGGATCTTCACGCCTGCCACATTTACTGCTGTGGGAAACTGGGAGCAGGGATTGAATGGAGCAAGGGAGATACGTAGTCAAAATAACATTCCTTTCTCAGAGAGTCAAGGACATCTTGCCCTGTTCCTGGAATGGTGTGACTGGGAGGCATCTCCAGTTGGGACGGTGTTTTGATTGGACCATGTAATGGACATGTGGGTGCTGGGCAGAGACTTGGACTTTCCTTTGAGTGGGGACAACCTGGAAGCTTTCAGATTCGGGTTTTCCCAGATGTGCCGATATGACATCTCTAATAAAATGGAGTCTTGAGGAACTTCAAGCCTCACAGTTTTCTTTTGTTGTGGGTGGCACTTGAAACCCCTGACACCCATATCCTGCAGACTTTCATGGTTGAGGCTAAGGGTTGCTCATTCTCTTGGGTCTCGAAGTTCCTGGTTCGACAGACTTGAACACCGGGCCCCCTCTAACAAAATGAAATTCGTTAAAGGAGGGAGGGAATCAAGATCATGTGAAGTGTTAGTGCCGCTTTATAATGACTCGGTAAGGCCACACTTGGAATACGGCATCCAATTTTTGGTTGTCAAAAAGAGGTTGAGACTCTGGAAAGAGTGCAGGGAAGAGCAACAGAGATGATTAAGGGACTGGAGGCTGAAACATACGAAGAACGGCTGCTGGAACTGGGTATGTTTAATAGAAGAAGGAAAGGGAGGAGGAGGAGAAGGAGGAGAAGGGGGAGGGGGAGGGGAGTGGAGGAGGAGGAGGAGGAGGAGAAGGGGGAGGGGGAGGGGGGTGGAGGAGGAGAAGAAGAAGGAGAAGGAGAAGGGAAGGGGGGACGAGAAGGGGAAGGGGAAGGGAAAGGGGAAGGGGGGAGTAGGAGAAGGAGAAGGAGAAGGAGAAGGAGAAGGAGAAGGGGAGGGGAGAGGAGGAGGAGAAAGAGAAGGAGAAGGAGAAGGGAAGGGGGAGGGGGGAGGAGGAGAAGGAGAAGGGGAGGGGAGAGGAGGAGGAGAAAGAGAAGGAGAAGGAGAAGGGAAGGGGGAGGGGGGAGGAGGAGGAGAAGGAGAAGGGAAGGGGGAGGAAGAGGAGGAGGAGAAGGGGAGGGGAGAGGAGGAGGAGAAAGAGAAGGAGAAGGAGAAAGGAGAAAGGAGAAGGGGAAGGGGGGAGGAGGAGAAGGAGAAGGAGAAGGGGAGGGGAGAGGAGGAGGAGAAAGAGAAGGAGAAGGAGAAGGGAAGGGGGAGGGGGAGGAGGAGGAGAAGGAGAAGGGAAGGGGGAGGAAGAGGAGGAGGAGAAGGGGAGGGGAGAGGAGGAGGAGAAAGAGAAGGAGAAGGAGAAAGGAGAAAGGAGAAGGGGAAGGGGGGAGGAGGAGAAGGAGAAGGAGAAGGGGAGGGGAGAGGAGGAGGAGAAAGAGAAGGAGAAGGAGAAGGGAAGGGGGAGGGGGAGGAGGAGGAGAAGGAGAAGGGAAGGGGGAGGAAGAGGAGGAGGAGAAGGAGAAGGGGAGAGGAGGAGGAGAAAGAGAAAGAGAAGGAGAAAGGAGTAAGGAGAAGGGGAAGGGGGGAGGAGGAGAAGAAGGAGAAGGGGAGGGGAGAGGAGGAGGAGAAAGGGAAGGAGAAGGAGAAGGGAAGGGGGAGGGGGAGGAGGAGGAGAAGGAGAAGGAGAAGGAGAAGGGGGAGGGGGAGGGGGAGGAGGAGGAGGAGAAGGAGAAGGAGAAGGAGAAGGAGAAGGAGAAGGAGAAGGAGAAGGAGAAGGAGAAGGAGAAGGGAAGGGGAGAGGAGGAGGAGAAGGAGAAGGGAAGGGGGAGGAAGAGGAGGAGGAGAAGGAGAAGGAGAAAGGAGAAGGGGGAGGAAGAGGAGGAGGAGGAGAAGGAGAAGGGGAGGGGAGAGGAGGAGGAGAAAGAGAAGGAGAAGGAGAAAGGAGAAGGGGAAGGGGGGAGGAGGAGAAGGAGAAGGAGAAGGGGAGGGGAGAGAAGGAGGAGAAAGAGAAGGAGAAGGAGAAGGGAAGGGGAGAGGAGGAGGAGAAGGAGAAGGGAAGGGGGAGGAAGAGGAGGAGGAGAAGGAGAAGGAGAAAGGAGAAGGGGGAGGAAGAGGAGGAGGAGGAGAAGGAGAAGGGGAGGGGAGAGGAGGAGGAGAAAGAGAAGGAGAAGGAGAAAGGAGAAGGGGAAGGGGGGAGGAGGAGAAGGAGAAGGAGAAGGGGAGGGGAGAGAAGGAGGAGAAAGAGAAGGAGAAGGAGAAGGGGAAGGGGGGAGGAGGAGAAGGAGAAGGAGAAGGGGAGGGGAGAGGAGGAGGAGAAAGAGAAGGAGAAGGAGAAGGGAAGGGGGAGGGGGAGGAGGAGGAGAAGGAGAAGGAGAAGGAGAAGGAGAAGGAGAAGGAGAAGGAGAAGGAGAAGGAGAAGGGGAGGGGGAGGGGGAGGGGGAGGAGGAGGAGAAGGAGAAGGAGAAGGAGAAGGAGAAGGAGAAGGAGAAGGAGAAGGAGAAGGGGAGAGGAGGAGGAGAAGGAGAAGGAGAAGGAGAAGGAGAAAGGAGAAGGGGAGGAAGAGGAGGAGAAGGAGAAGGAGAAGGAGAAGGAGAAGGAGAAGGAGAAGGAGAAGGAGAAGGGGAGAGGAGGAGGAGAAGGGGAGAGGAGGAGGAGAAGGAGAAGGAGAAGGAGAAGGAGAAGGAGAAAGGAGAAGGGGGAGGAAGAGGAGGAGGAGGAGAAGGAGGAGGAGGAGGAGAAGGAGAAGGAGAAGGGGAGAGGAAGAGGAGGAGGAGAAGGAGAAGGAGAAGGAGAAAGGAGAAGGGGGAGGAAGAGGAGGAGGAGGAGAAGGAGAAGGAGAAGGAGAAGGAGAAGGAGAAGGAGAAGGAGAAGGAGAAGGGGAAGGGGAAGGGGAAGGAGAAGGAGAAGGAGAAAGAGAAAGGGAAGGGGAAGGAGAAGGAGAAGGAGAAGGAGGGGGAGAGGGAAGCGGAAGGGGGAAGGGGAAGGAGAAGGAGAAGGAGTGGTGGTGGTGGTGGTGGAGAGAACAACAAATTAATTAGGAGGCTGAAAAAATATGATGAACAGTTGCAGGAACTGGGCATGTCTAGTTCAATGAAAAGAAGGAGAAAAGAAAACCTCCGGGTCTCTTCCAACTCTGTTATTCTGTTATTCTATTCTGTTAAATTCAAAGGTGAGAAAAGAAGTCATATTCTACATTTAGGCATTAGATTAGAAAAACCAAATGCACAGGTATAGAATAGGTGGCACCTGGATCAATATTAATAAGTATGCCCAAATTTTAATAATGCCCAAATTTTATTCTTGAGCATGTTTCTGGATTCACTAAGAGTTTTGACTAACTGAAAAATACCGTGAATTTTCCTTAGCCTTCAAAGTAGAGAGTGGGGAGAAATGTAATCTTAAATTTAGCAGAAGCCTGCCTAATTCCCATAATCATCAGCTCAGGACATCAGGATTGCTCAATTCACTTCTTCCCTTGCACTTTGGCACTTTCCTTTAACCTCGTTGCGAGGAGCGGAAGAAATCTCAACCCAAAAATGCATTTATGCAGGAAAATAATGTCCTGAGAGCCATTCCATTAGACAACTTTATAGGGTTTGTAACAACAGAGACGATTAGGCAAAACTGCAGAGAAGCAAGAAACAAAAATCACTTGGAAGAAATGAGACCCAGAGTGCAATTCTTTTTTAAAATATATATATAGCCTCGGATTTGGAAAGCAAAACTGAGATACAAGAGAGAGAGAGAAAGACAGAGCGAGACAGAAGAGTAGAGAAAGAAGGAGTAGAGACAGAGTAGGAAAGAAAGTAGAACAGGGAAGGGAAGGGAAGGGAAGGGAAGGGAAGGGAAGGGAAGGGAAGGGAAGGGAAGGGAAGAAAAGAAAAGAAAGGAAAAGAAAAGAACGAAAAGAAGGGAAGGAAGGAAGGAAGGAAGGAAGGAAGGAAGGAGAGGGAGGGAGGGAGAGAGGAGAAAAAAGAAGGAAGAAGAAAGGAAGAAAGAAAAAATGGAAGGAAGAAAGAAGGGAAGGAAGGAAAGAAGGTGAGAGAGAGAGAAAAGAAAGAGAAGGGAGGGAGGGAGAAAGGAAAGGAAAGGAAAGGAAAGGAAAGGAAAGGAAAGGAAGGAAGGAAGGAAGGAAGGAAGGAAGGAAGGAAGGAAGGAAGGAAGGAAGGAAAAGTAAAGAAAAAATATGGAAGGACAAGAAGGAAGGAAGGAGAGAGAGAGAGAAAGAGAAAAAGAAAGGAAGGAAGGAGGGAGAGAGAGAGGGGGAAAGAAGGAAAGAAAGAAAAAGAGAGGGAGAAGGAAGGAAGGGGAAAATAGGAAAAAGAAAGGAAAGATGGAAGGATAAGAAGGATAAGAAGGAAGGAAAGAAGGTGAGAGAGAGAGAAAAGAAAGAGAAGGGAGGGAGGGAGAAAGGGAAGGAAGGAAGGAAGGAAGGAAGGAAGGAAGGAAGGAAGGAAGGAAGGAAGGAAGGAAGGAAGGAAGGAAAAATAAAGAAAAAATATGGAAGGACAAGAAGGAAGGAAGGAGAGAGAGAGAGAAAGAGAAAAAGAAAGGAAGGAAGGAAAGAGGGAGAGAGAGGGGGGAAAGAAGGAAAGAAAGAAAAGAGAGGGAGAAGGAAGGAAGGGGAAAATAGGAAAAAGAAAGGAAGATGGGATAAGAAGGATAAGAAGGAAGGAAAGAAAGAAAGAAAGAAAGAAAGAAAGAAAGAAAAGAAAAGAAAGAAAGAAGAAAGAAGGGAAGAGGGAGGGAGAGGAAAGAAGGAAAGAAAAAAAGAAAAAAGAAAAGAGAGAGGGAGAAGGAAGGAAGGAGAAAAAAGGAAAAAGAAAGGAAAGATGGAAGATAAGAAGGAAGGAAAGAGATAAAGAGAAAGAAAGGAAGAGAAGGAAGGAAAGGAAAGGAGGGAGGGAGGAAGGGAGGGAGGAAGGAAGGAAGGAAGGGAAAGCAAGAAAGAGAGAGAGAGAAAGAGAGAAAGAGAGAAAGAAAGAAGAAAGAAAGAAAGAAAGAAAGAAGAAAGAAAGAAAGAAAGAAAGAAAGAAAGAAAAGGAAGGCAGGCCAACCTGATATATTTATGGCTTCCGTCCTCTAAAGAACTTGTTTGAATATTTGGGGAAAGAGGAGACTTCCAATGTTTTTACAGGCTGAAAGGCGAATGAAAGTCCCTTGTAGGGAATTTTGAGAAGCAGAGACCCAGCCGCCCCTTCCTGCCTCTTGGTCGGGACGGAGCCCTGGGCAGCCGGAAAGGGGCCTCACCTGAGGAATTTGGAGGGGCAGCGAGAGAGGAAAGGGCAACGGAGGAATGGGGCAGGCCTGGGCCATTGCAAATCAAAGTAGCCCTTGATTTTACGACCACAATGAGCCCCAGATTTCTTGAGGCTAAGCAAGACCGTTTGTTCAGTGAGCTTCGTCCCGTTTTTACGACCTTCCTTGCAGGGCCGCTGTTCAGTGAATCACTGCAGTCGTTAAGTTAGCAACACCGTTGTTAAGTGAATCCGGCTTCCTCATCACTTGTCCGAAGGTCTCAAAGGAGGATCCCATGACCCCAAGACACTGCAACGGTCATAAATACGAGTCAGGGGCCAAGCATCTGAATTTTGATCACGGGAGGCCGGGGAGGCGGACGGTCGTTGTATGAAACACTGACTTTTTTTTCAATGCTGAAACTTCGAACGGTCATTAAACAAATCGTTTTATGTCGAGGACCATGGTCCTCGACTTTAAACGGTTTGTTTAATGACCGTTCAGGAAGGGTTACAAAAGGGGGGTAGAAACAGAGAAGAGGAATTTTAAAAAGGGGGGAAGGTAGAAATTTGACTGGAGTATTCAGCTCTCGGCTGATCTGACATTAGATGACCACAGAACAAATTCTTCAACTTATACCAGCCACAATTTGGTAGCCCTGATATTAGATGAAATGGCAGGGTTTTATTTAATTGAATAAATTAATTGATTTTTTTTCTTCCATTCAATTGTCTCCAATTCTGGGTAAATCTTTACAGATTCATTCCAAGGGGTTTCAAAATTGGTTTGCCATTGCATCTTCCCTAGGGCTGAGAAGGCGTGAACGGCCCAAAATTACCCAGCCGGCTTTCATGCCTAAAATGGGACTAGAACTCACCGTCTCCTGGTGACTGGCCAAAATCACCCAGCCGACTTTCATGCCTAAGATGGACTAGAACTCACTGTCTCCTGGTGATTGGCCCAAAGTCACCCAGCCAACTTTCATGCCCTAACGTGGAACTAGAACTCACTGTCTCCTGGTGAGTGGCCCAAAGTCACCCAGCTGGATTTCATGCCTAAGGCAGGACTAGAACTCACCGTCTCCTGGTGATTGGCCCAAAGTCACCCAGCTGGCTTTCATGCCTAAAATGGACTAGAACTCACCGTCTCCTGGTGATTGGCCCAAAGTCACCCAGCTGGATTTCATGCCTAAGGCAGGACTAGAACTCACCGTCTCCTGGTGATTGGCCCAAAATCACCCAGCCGACTTTCATGCCTAAAATGGGACTAGAACTCACCGTATCCTGATAATTGGCCCAAAATCACCCAGCCGACTTTCATGCCTAAGATGGGACTAGAACTCACCATCTCCTGGTGATTGGCCCAAAATCACCCAGCCGACTTTCATGCCTAAGATGGGACTAGAACTCACCGTCTCCTGGTGATTGGCCCAAAATCACCCAGCCGACTTTCATGCCTAAGATGGGACTAGAACTCACCGTCTCCTGGTGATTGGCCCAAAATCACCCAGCCGCTTTCATGCCTAAGATGGGACTAGAACTCACCGTCTCCTGGTGATTGGCCCAAAGTCACCCAGCCGGCTTTCATGCCTAAAAATGGGACTAGAACTCACCGTCTCCTGGTGATTGGCCCAAAATCACCCAGCCGACTTTCATGCCTAAGATGGGACTAGAACTCACCGTCTCCTGGTGATTGGCCCAAAGTCACCCAGCGGATTTCATGCCTAAGACAGGACTAGAACTCACCGTCTCCTGGTGACTGGCCCAAAATCACCCAGCCGGCTTTCATGCCCTAACGTGGAACTAGAACTCACTGTCTCCTGGTGATTGGCCCAAAGTCACCCAGCCGGATTTCATGCCTAAGACAGGACTAGAACTCACCGTCTCCTGGTGACTGGCCCAAAATCACCCAGCCGGCTTTCATGCCCTAACGTGGAACTAGAACTCACTGTCTCCTGGTGATTGGCCCAAAGTCACCCAGCCGGATTTCATGCCTAAGACAGGACTAGAACTCACCGTCTCCTGGTGACTGGCCCAAAATCACCCAGCCGGCTTTCTTGCCTAAGACAGGACTAGAACTCACCGTCTCCTGGTGACTGGCCCAAAATCACCCAGCCGGCTTTCATGCCCTAACGTGGAACTAGAACTCACTGTCTCCTGGTGATTGGCCCAAAGTCACCCAGCCGGCTTTCATGCCCTAACGTGGAACTAGAACTCACCGTCTCTTGGTGACTGGCCCAAAATCACCCAGGTGCCTTTCATGCATAAGGCAGGACTAGAACTTACAGTCTCCTAGTGAGTGGCTCAATGTCAGTCAGCTGATTTTCATGTTAAGGCGGGACTAAAACTCTCTTGTCTCCTGCTGATTGGCTCGCAGTCACCAAGCTGCTTTTCTTGCCTGAGCCTGGACTAGAACTCACTATCTCCCAGTTTCTAGCCAGGTGCCTTCACCAGAAGACCACAATGTCTCTCACTAGATTTATTCATACTATTAAAAGAAGGGGGTCCTTGCCAATCAGCTGGGAGTTTTAGGCATCAAAATCAACACACACAATTGTGTACGGCTGATCCCTGGTTGAGCTTATCCACAAGGATACACAGTAATCCATTTTCAAAGGATTACTGTCTATCCCAGATACTCGCAAATATGTCCATCTGCCAATAAGCCGATCCTCGGATTTTTAACCAAAACACCATGAAAAAAAAGGGATTATCTGTGGATTACCCGTGGATAAACCAACTGTGAAACATATTCGAGGATGGCTTAACGCAGATGGCCTTATATGGAAGAATATACGATGCATACTCCTATTTTCTATTGTAACAACAACCCTGCGAGGCGAGTTAAGATAAAAGTGGAAGAAGGTGAATTCTAGTCCTACCCTAGGCATGAAAGTAGGCTGGCCAACCTTGGGTCAATCACCAGGAGACGGTGAGTTCTAGTTCTTGTCTAGGTATGAGAGTTGGCTGGGTGACTTTGGGCCAATCACCAGGAGACAGTGAGTTCTAGTTCTTATTTAGGTGTGAGAGTTGGCTGGGTAACTTTGGGCCAATCACCAGGAGACTGTGAGTTGTAGTCCCACTTTAGGCATGAAAGCCGGCTGGGTGACCGTGGGCCAATCACCAGGAGACTGTGAGTTCTAGTCCCGCCTTAAGCATGAAAGCCAGCTGGGTGACTTTAGACCAGTCCCTCTTTCTCAGCCCAACCTACCTCACAGGGTTGTTGTGGTGGGGAAAACAGGAGAAGAAATATGCCTGTGGAAATAGGAGTGAACATATGGGTATGATCACTGCCTCGAGTTATTTGGAGAAATAATAAAGGCTAGATACAAATCAGTTCATTTAATGAAAGCAGGATTCCCACAGCCCCATTAACCTGGGTCAAATACAGCAACAACTGATGCATTTATACAAGCTTAGTTAATGGGAACTCAGGACGGGGGTTAACCTATTGTGCGAATGCTTTTCGGCTTAGCTTATCTATGTTCTCTGCAAATGCAGTGCAGATGGTCCTTGACTTATGACCATTCATTTCACACGTGGCGAGTCGGACGTGACGAACAGCACTGAAAAAAGTGACTTATCCCCCGGTCCTCACAGTTATGACCATTGCGGCATGCATCCCAGTTTTGGTCATAAACTGAGGACTAACACAATCTCGGCGAGAACCGGCCACGGTGAAACCTTGATTGGCTATGGCATCTGGATTTGTTTCCCTTTAGGGCATTCCTGTCGATCACATAAGTCTCCCAAATTGTCCCTTGCTAGCGATACAGGTAGTCCTCCACTTACAATGGTTCGTTTAGTGACCATCCAAAGTTACGTCGCTGAAAAAAAAGGGACCGATGACCGTATTTCACGTTTGTGATCCTTGCAGCATCCCCATGGCTACGTGTTCGAAATTCCGACGCTTGGCTCCTGACTCATCTTTACGACGGTCGCAGTGTCGTAGGATCATGGGATCAAGTTTTGGCCACCTTCTGACGATCCGGCATCCGGATTCAGTTAACCGCCGGGCCAAGGACAGTCGTAAAAAGCGGGGAAGGGGGGGCAAAGCTCTCTTAGCAATTAAAAAGTTTGGGTTCAGTCACTGCCATAAGTCGAAGACAACAAGAAAACCAGACCCGGTGGCCTAGAGATGGAGCTCTTGCCTCACAATCAGGAGATTGTGAGTTCGATCCTAGGTAGAGGCAGCTATAGGGTCACCTGCTCGGGCAAGGGGTTAGACTCGATGACCTCCAAGGTCCCTTCCAACTCTGTTGGAAGTTTCTTGACACATTCTGTGTGTGTCCAATCAGCCTTGGCCAATAAAAAATTCTATTCTATTCTTATTCCATGGCATATTCTATTCTACTCTACTCTACTCTACTCTATTCCTTTCTTCATTCCACTAATCTATTCTATTCTATGTTATGTTATGCTATGTTAGTCTATTCTGTTCTATTCTGTTCTATTCATTCCAGTATTCTATTCTATTCTATTCTATTCTATTCTATTCTATTCTATTCTATTCTATTCTATTCTATTCTATTCTATTCTATTCTATTCTATTCTATTCCATTCCATTCCATTCCATTCCATTCCATTCCTCCTCTATTCTATTCTATTCTATTCTATTCTATTCTATTCTATTCTATTCTATTCTATTCTATTCTATTCTATTCTATTCTATTCTATTCTTTCTTCATTCCAGTATTCTATGCTATGCTATGCTATGCAATGCTATTTTTTTTTATTTGATTTATATGCCACCCTTCTCCGCAGACCCAGGGCGGCTTACAATGCGTTAAGCAATATTCTATTCTGTTCTTCATTCCAGTATTCTATTCTATTCTATTCTATTCTATTCTATTCTATTCTATTCTATTCTATTCTACTCTACTCTACTCTACTCCACTCCACTCCACTCCACTCCACTCCACTCCACTCCACTCCACTCCATTCCATTCCATTCTATTTTCCCTTATTCTATTCTATTCTATTCTATTCTATTCTATTCTATTCTATTCTATTCTATTCTATTCTATTCTATTCTATTCTATTCTATTCTATTCTATTCTATTCTATTCTATTCTATTCCATTCCATTCCATTCCATTCCATTCCATTCATCTGCTAAACTTCTGTTACTTGCACTGTAACCACACTTGGGAAATTATGCAATTCTCACTGCATCCACAGGAGGCCGCCAAACTAAGTCACCTTGGCAATTGTGATTGTGCAATCAAGGCCCCGCCTCTTTTGATGTGTGGTCGTAGATGCTATTGTGGCCTTTTTGCCTCCCCCCCCCACACACTTCAGTTTTCCAGCAATGACACAATTGACAATTCTTCCATCCATTACCTTGGTGGCGCAGCAGACTAAAGTGCTGTTAATTAGCACCAGCTGCCTGCAATAACTGCAAGTTCGAATCTCACCAGGCTCAAAGTCGACTCAGCCTTCCATCCTTCCGAGGTAGGTAAAATGAGGACCCGGATTGTGAGGGCAATAAGCTGACTTTGTATAAAAAAGAACACCGCTGGTGGGGGGGGGGGGCAAAGCCCTACTAGGCAGGTATATACAAAAGTATGAAGGCTATTGCTTAATGCATTGTAAGCCACCCTGAGTCTCCAGAGAAGGGCACAATATAAATCGAACCAATAAATAAATAAACCAATATGCAAACAATATGATTTAATGTCTCTTTTTGTGCCTTTCGAATGGTGCCACTGACGTCGCTCGTATCAAGTCAATGACGGCAATTGACTGCTCCGTGGCAACCCAGATAGGACCGGTCCGAGTCCGACGAGTCCGATGCTCCTTTGAAGTCCGCTGAGAAGAAAAAGCTGGATTTCCTTGCAGGGTGCAGGCTCCCTTAGCAAGAAATTATTACTTTATGTATTTATTCCACCTTTCATTGTTTATCAGTGCCATTTTTCTGTACAAGGTCTACGGAGGTTCTCAAGCATCCAGGTTACGGTGGTACCCAAATACGCTTTTTTTACAGGACTTTCTGGTTTGTACAGAATAACAAGAGTTGGAAGGGACCTTGTAGATCATCTAGTCCAACCTCCACCCAAGCAGGAGACCCTACACCATTTCTGACAGATGGCAGTCCAGTCTCTTCTTGAAAGCCTCCAGTGATGAAGCTCCCACAACTTCTGAAGGCAACTTCTGTTCCATGGGTTGATGGTTCTCCCTGTCAGGAAATTCCTCCTTATTTCCAGGTTGAATCTCTCCTGGATCAGATTCCTTGTCTGGCCTTCGGGTGCTTTGGAAAAAGGCTGGACCCCCTCCTCTCTGTGGCAGCCCCTCAAATATTGGACCACTGCTGTCCTGCCTCCCCTGGTCCTTCTCTTCACTAGACTAGCCAGGCCCAGTTCCTGCAACCGTTCATCATACGTTTTAGCCTCCAGTCCCCTCATCATCCTGGTTGCTCTTCTCTGCACTCTTCCTAGAGTCTCAATATCTTTTTTATAGTGCAGTGATGAAAACTGGATGCATTACTCTAGGTGTGGTCTTACTAAGGCTTTATAGAGGGGTATTAGTTGAATTGGAGCCTTAGCTTGTTATTGTGGGGAGAGTCCTAAAGGAAGACACCAGGATCACTTCCCAGGAAAAGGAATCTCACCTGCAATGAGTAAATGTTGGATGAACAGTCCACCTTCTTACAAACATACATCTCACCTCTGGCTGAGAGGCCTGCCAATCAAAGCTCTGGAGGAGAGGAAATTGCCTTCCATGTCAGTCAAACAGCCGAGCAGAGGCTGGGGAGGAGGGATACACCTCATGCAAGCTGGGCCTGCCAAGAGCCTTGGATTGCAACTTCCATGCTCCCCAGCACTGACCAGCCTCAGCCCTACAGCCGGGGTCTGGCTAGGGAGATCATCCTGCTCATTTTTGCAATGAAGGGAAGGGAATAAAGAAGGGAGAAATGGATGAAGGAGAGGAGAGCGGAGGGGAGGGGAAGAGGGAGAGGGAGAGGAAGGGAGAAAGAAGGAAGGAAGGAAAAGGGATGAAAGAGAGGAAGAGGGGAGAGAGAGAAGAAAGAAAAAAAGAAAGAAAGAAAGAAAGAAAGAAAGAAAGAAAGAAAGAAAGAAAGAAAGAAAGAAAGGGATGAAGGAGAGGAAGAGGAGGAGAGGGAGGGGAGAGAGGGAAGAAAGAAGGAAATAAGGACGGAAAGTAAATGGATGAGGGAGAAGAGCAGGAAAAGGAGGAAGAGGGGGAGGGGACAGGAGAGAGGGAAGAGGGAGGAAAGAAGGAAGGAAGGAAGGTAAATGGATGAAGGAGAAGAGCAGGAAAAGGAGGAAGAGGGGGAGGGGACAGGAGAGAGGGAAGAGGGAGGAAAGAAGGAAGGAAGGAAGGTAAATGGATGAGGGAGAAGAGCAGGAAAAGGAGGAAGAGGGGGAGGGGACAGGAGAGAGGGAAGGGGGAAGAAAGAAAGAAAAGGATCAAGAAGAAGAGGAGGAGAGGGAGGGGAGAGAGGGAAGAAAGAAGGAAGGAAGGAAGGTAAATGATGAAGGAGAAGAGCAAGAAAACGAGGGAGAGGGGGAGGGGACAGAGAGGAGAGAGAATAAATAATGAAGGAAAGGAAAGGAAGTCAATGGATGAAGAAGGGAAGGGAGCAAATAGATGATGAAGGGAAGGGGGAAAAGTAAATAAACGAGAGGGTGGGAAGGAAGGGAAGGGAAGAGGCACTCTGCTGATGCTCAGATGCCCTGGTTGCTTTCCTAGGGGCCAAAAGAGCACCGGAGGAGCCCTGGCTTCTGCCCAAGGGGAGGGGAGGGGAGGCCAGCCTCTCGGCGGGACAGGCGGCGGCCGGGGCGGAAGCGGAGGAAGCGGCCGCCGGAGAAGACAAAAAGGGTCAGGCGGCCTCGAAGCGGCGCTCGGCCGGCTCTGTTGCTGCGGCGGCCGCTGCTAAGAAACCCCGAGGGGGGAAAGTGGAGCAGAGGGCGGGGGAGGGGCTCCAAAGAGAGCGTGAACTAACTTTCTTTCTTTTTCTTTCTTTTCTTTCTCTCTTTCTTTTTTCTTTCTCTTCCTTTTTCTTTCTGCCTGTCTTTTTCTTTTTTTCTTTCTTTCTGTCTGTCTTTGTCTTTTTTCTTTCTTTCTTTGTCTTGTTCTTTCTTTCTTCCTTTTTCTTTCTTTCTGCTTGTCTTTTTCTTTCTTTCTGTCTGTCTCTCTTTGTCTTTTTTCTTTCTTTCCGTTTGTCTTGTTCTTTCTTTCTGTCTCTTTTTCTTCCTTCCTTTCTTTTTCTTTCTTTCCATCCCTTTCATTCTTTTTTTTCCTGTCTTTTTCTTTCTTTCTGTCTTTTCTTTCTTTCTTTCTCTCCCTCCATCCCCTTTTTCTTTTTCTCCTTTTGTTCCTTTCTCCTTTTTCTCTTTTCTTCCTTCCTACCTTCCCCTTTCCTTCTTTCCTTTCTTCCTTCCTTCCCCTTTTAACTTCCTTTCTCTTTCTTTCCTACTCTCTTCTTCCCATTCCTTTTTTCTCTCTTCCTCTTCCCTTCCTTCTCTCTCTCCCTTCCTTCCCCCTTTAATTCTTCTCTTCATTTCTTAGCCCCGTTCTCTCCTTTCTCCCCTTCCTTTTTTCCTTTGTCTTTCCCATTTCCTTTTCCCTTCCCCTTTCCGCTTTCCCTTCCCTCCTTTTCCTTTCCTTTCCCCCTCCCTTTCTCCGAGACCCCTCCGCTTCCTCCCTTAGGAACCAGAAACGACTTCAATTATCACTATTACGATTTCTTTTCTTTTCTTTATTTTTTAAAAGCCGAAAAACGGGCGAAGGCCACTGGTCCTTCCCTCCCTCGGCCATCCCTGCAGGATGGGAACCATGGGACCTGGTCCTCCGCGTCCCAAACAGCTTACGCGACCCCCTTTCCCTAACACCAGCTCGGCAGCTGTCTGGTGGGTGGGTGGGTGGGTGAGAGACGCGTGGGGGAAGCATCTTCGTGTACTGGATCGTGGGGGGGGGGGGCTAGACAGGGCGGGAGCCGTTCCTGGGGGCGTCTTTCCCTTCTTCTTTCCCCCCTCCCCCGTTAAATCCCTCCCACTTCGGCAGCTCCCCATTGGTTGGTTCATAGGCAGCCTTCCCCAGAGGTTGGCCACCTCTGCCTGCCACTCACGTCTTCTTCCCTCTGCCCCCCCCCCCCCCCGCTGAACTTCGCCTTGAGTTTGAATCGGGCTGTTGCGGGTGTCTCGTTCCGTAGGCGTGCGTGCGTGTGTGTGTGTGTGTTTGTGTGTGCGGGCACACACATACACAAGAGCGTTGCGAGAGCATCGGATTTCAACTTTGGACCGAAGCGACGAAGTGTGGCTTTCCATCCGAGAAGCGGCCAACCGCGGGAACCACGGAAAGAAAAGAAAGGAAGGAAGAAAGAGAAGGGAAGAAAGTAGAGAAAGGAGGAAAAGAAAGTAGAAAAGGGAAAGGAAGAAAAGAAGAGAACAAAAGAAAAGAAAAGAAAAGAAAAGAACAAAAGAAAAGGAAGGAAGGAAAGAAGGAAGGAAGGAAGGAAGGAAGGAAGGAAGGAAGGAAGGAAGGAAGGAAGGAAGGAAGGAAGGAAGGAAGGAAGGAAGGAAGGAAGGAAGGAAGGAGAAGGAGAAACGCAAAGGATCCCTTGTTCCACTCCAGCCACTGGGGCAAAATCAAGCAAGGCTTCCGAAGGATCCTAGATCCTTTGCACGGATCTAGCGAAGGGTTCCGCCAGATCCGGAGCGTCTCTGGAGGAAAGAGGCCCGCGAGATCGGCTCGTCTGAATGCAGAAAAGCAGGTAAGGAAGGGTGAAAGGGAAGGAGAGCCAGCTGGGTGACTTTTGGGGGGTGAACCTAAGCTGAACCCCATTTTTAACGGGATGCTGACGACCCCCCCCCCCTTTCCTGGCTTTCTACATGCTGGGTTGATCCAAGGAGAGATTTCCAGCAAACAAGACTGTTTAACTTTCCGATTTTAGCCAGACCAGGGTAGTCTCGGACTTACGACCACTAATTTCTGTCCTTAAGCAAGACAGCTGTTTGGTGAGTTTTGCCCCTGCCAATGATGCCACCGGTGTGTCTTTTCCTTCTGGCTTACTGGTCTTTAATAGATAGTCCTCGATTTATGACCCCCCAAAAAATAGGTCGCTAAGGGAAACAGTCGTTCAGTGAGATTTGAACCATGTTAGGACTTTGCTTGCCGCCTTTATTAGGTGAATCACTGTCGTCGTTAAGTGAATCTGCCTTTCCCCATTGGCTTGGCTTGTCAGAAAGTCTCAAAAAGGGGATCGCGTGACTCCGGGACACTACAACCGTCGTAAATGTGAGTCGGAATGGTCCTAAGTCACTTTTTTCAGGGCCGTTTCAAACAGTCACTAAACGAACTGTTGTAAGTCGAGGACTACCTGTAGTTACAATGGCTAGAGCGTCCCAGAGTGACAGGATTGTCATCTGCAATCTTCCCAGCTGACTTCCAATAAGCGAAGCTAATGTTGGAAGCCAAATTCACTTAACGACCACCTGATTTGCTTAATAACTCCAGCGATTCACTTAACAACCATGGCAAAAAGGTGGCCAAAATGGGTGAAAACTGCTTGCTTAGCAACAGAAATTCAGGCATGGTCGTAAATCGAGGACTACCTGAATTGCATTTGGCTTCAGCTGTTCAGGAAGGGGGGGAAAAAAATCTTGGAACAAAATCAAGGACTTGTGAATACTCGCTTTACGTCCACCATGGAGCCCAACGTTTCTGGTGTTAAGTGAGACCTTGGTTAAGTGAATTTCCCCCTTGCTTTACAACCTACCTTGCCACCGTTCTTAAGCGAATCACTGCCGTTGATAAGTTAGTTGCATGGTTGTTAAGTGAATCCGGCTTCCCCATGGAAGGTCGCAAAAGCGGATCGCGTGCCCCCCCCATATGACGTTGTGACCGTCGTAAATATGAGTCAGTGGCCAAGCGTCCGTAAATGGTCGTAAGTGTGAAAAACAGTCATAAGTCACTTTTTTTGAGTGATGTAGTTTTAAATCTTTCTGACGGGAACCAGCTCGGTCGACATCTTCTTTGCGATGAATGTGTAAGGAAAAAAAACCGCCGAGTTTCTCCAACCGGGGAAACGGAGAGAAGGAAAATCAGCAAAACAATAAAACCGCAGCAGGATTCCAACTTGTTAAAACACGCATGACATTCTTGGAACGGAGGGTCACGGATCAAAAGTAGACGCCCGTTGGATATGAATTCTCTCGCAGCCTGGAAAGACGATGGGGCTGTTCTAACGAACCACAATCCGTCAGAACAGAGCTGGGAAAGGACCTGGGTGGTCTTCTTGGAGACCCTATACAATTTGAGACAAGTGGCTTTTCAGTCGCTTCTTAAAGACCTCCAGTGATGGAGCAGCCACGACTTCTGGTGGCGAGCTGTTCCACTGGTTAATTGTCCTCGCTGTTAGGAAAATTCTCCTTAATTCCAGGTTGCTTCTCTCCTTGTTTAGTTTCCATCTGTCGTTTCTTGTCTTCCTCTCTGGTGCTTTGGGAAAATAATATGCCCCCCCCCTTCTTCTATGGGGCAATGCCTCATATACTGGAATACTGCTATCATGTCCCCCCTAATTCTTTTCTTTAGACTAGTGACACCCAAATCCTGCCACCGTTTTTAATACGTCATTATCTCCATGCCTTTAATCATCTTAGTTTTTTTTTAAATTTGATTTATATATATTTTTTATACAAAGTCAGCTTATTGCCCCCACAAACTGGGTCCTCAATTTACCTACTTTAGAAAGGATGGAAGGCTGAGTCAACCTTGAGCCTGGGGAGATTCGAACTTACAGTAATTGCAGAGAGCTGAATGTTCTTTCTTTCTTTCTTTCTTTCTTTCTTTCTTTCTTTCTTTCTTTCTTTCTTTCTTTCTTTCTTTCTTTCTTCTTTTTTTAATTAGATTTATATGCCGCCCTTCTCTGGAGTCTCAGGGCAGCTTACAATGCGCTAAGCAATAGCCTTCATACTTTTATATATTTATACAAAGTCAACTTATTGCCCCCACAAACTGGGTCCTCAATTTATCTACCTTAGAAAGGATGGAAGGCTGAGTCAACCTTGAGCCTGGTGAGATTCCAACTTACAGTATTGCAGGCAGCTGAATGTTTCTTTCTTTCTTTCTTTCTTTCTTTCTTTCTTTCTTTCTTTCTTTCTTTCTTTCTTTCTTTCTTTCTTTCTTTCTTTCTTTCTTTCTTTCCTTCCTTCCTTCCTTCCTTCCTTCCTTCCTTCCTTCCTTCCTTCCTTCCTTCCTTCTTTCTTCCTTTCTTTCTTCTTCTTTTTTTAATTTGATTTATATGCCGTCCTTCTCCGGAGACTCAGAGCAGCTTACAATGCGTTAAGCAATAGCCTTCATGCTTTTGTATCTTTATACAAAGTCAGCTTATTGCCCCCACAAACTGGGTCCTCAATTTACCCACCTTAGAAAGGATGGAAGGCTGAGTCAACCTTGAGCCTGGTGAGATTCAAACTGACAGTAATTGCAAGCAGCTGGTTTTAATCACAATGCATTAGTCTGCTGAGCCACCAGAAAAGCACCATTAGTTGCTCTTCTTTGCATTTTTTCCAAAGTCTCAACATCTTTTCTGTAACGTGGGGACCAAAACGGGAGGCAGTTTTTCCAGGTGAGGCCTTACTAAGACTTTACAAGGCGGTACCCAGACTTCCTATGATTTTGATTCTATGTTTATACAACCAAGGATCGGATTGGCTTTTCGGGCGGCCGTCGCGCAGAGCTGGCTCATGATGAAGCGATCATCGCCCCTTGCCAAATATTTGCTGGCCAAACCGCCAGGTTGTTGCCTCCGTTCGTTCTTCCTTGCTTTCCGAAGGCGTGAGTCGGGCAGTTCCAAATCCATTATGGGTTGTCCTCGACTTACGGCCACAGTTTGTCATTAAGTGAGAAACATCGTGTTTCCGTGACTTGAGGCCTTCCTTGTGGGTTTGCCCCATGGAAGCTCAGAAAAGAGGTGGCCTGGGGAAGGTGCCACCGTGGCCATAGAAAGCCAGAGCACGATTGTGACAAGAAAGCAGTCTGTCAGGTTTCGAGATTGTCTCAAATAAATTGCATTTCAAACAAAGTCTTCGATGAAAAAAACTCTTGTTTATTAAGCACGACATTTCTGGCTCCGACTCATCGTAGCCAACACTGACTTCCGACCCAAAAACCCTCCCTTTCCTTCCCCCACTCCTCTGCGCTCATCGGCCATCTTCCAAGTCACTCTACCCCTAATCTACTGCTCCAGCTCAAAGGAATTTCCCCCCTCCCATCCCATCTCCTAGCGGATATTATCTCCAGGGAAAATAAGTAGGTGAAAAGGCAAACGTCTCTTTCCAGACGCCTCCGCTTCTCCTTCTTATGTCAGCACGAGCATAAATGCAGCTTGAAGTGCTGACTCAGTGTTTCTCAACCTTGGTAGCTTGAAGATGGGTGGACTTCAACTCCCAGAATCCCCCAGCCAGCTGGCTGGGGGATTCTGGGAGTTGAAGTCCACCCATCTTCAAGCTACCAAGGTTGAGAAACACTGTTTAAAGTGAGGCGACTTGCAACCATTCATTTAGTGACTATTCGAAGCGGCCACTTACGACCGTTTTTCAGGCCAGCAACGGTTGAAGCTTCCCCGTGATCGAAATTTGGACGCACAGCAACCGACTCATATTTATTTATTTAACAACCGTGCCGCTTACTTAACAACTGCAGGGATTCACTTAACATCCGTAGGGTCACGTCTGATCAAAATTCAGACGCTTGGAAACTGGCATGGACTTATGACAGTTGTAGCGTCCCGGGGTGGGGGGGGTGTCATGCGAACTTCCGATCCGCAAAGTTCACAAGGAAGCCAGATGCATTGAACGACCGTGTTACGAGCTTCACCACGGCGGTGATTCGCTTAGCAACGGTGGCAAGAAAGGTCGTAAAGTGGGGCAAAATCCACTTAAGAAATGTCTCGCTCAGCAGCGTACTTTTTGGGGGCTCGATTGTGGCGATAAGTCGAGGACTACCTGCGTTCCAAGGATGGTTTTACTAGACTGGGCAGGGGAGAATTTTTGTGTTCCCCTCAGAGAGATGTTATTCAGCCGGTTCGGATCAATTCGCCCGAACCTGTAGTGGAAATCACTCTGGCTCTATGTCATCTTATTTAGGCACGTTTTTGAGGCAGGGCGCCTGCGCGGAAGGCACACACAAGCAAAATGTCTACGTGGAGTATAACAGTAACAGTAACAAAGTTAGAAGGGACCTTGGAGGTCATCTAGTCTAACCCCCTGGTCACGCAGGAAACCTATACTAGGGATTCGAACCGCCGAGCTGCTGATCTTTTTGATCGACACGGAAGGCCAAGCACATGCGCAAAAGGCAGGCACGCAGGCGAACTGGACATGCACACGCATGAAAGCGAGCATTTACACGCACGGCGAACCGGTAGTAAAATAATCTAAAACCCACCGCTGGTTTCCCCCTCCCCCTCCCCTGAGGATAATTTCCTAGTAGGTGGAATCCGGCTTCGGAGAAGTTGTGACCGGACACACACACAAACCACAACTGGCAAAACCACCTGGCATCTCCACCCTGCAAATAAGGGTGGAGGAAAAAAAAAAAAGAATCAAAAGTTTACCCACACGGAGTCTTAGGGCGGTCATATAATCTTTGAGGCGTGCCGTTCCACAGAGTCACAATTAAAAAGATGAAGAGTGATGTAGAACAAACACAAGCGAATAATAATTAGAAGTTATGAAAATGCATCGAGGCAGAAGGATCGTCAGAAGGAAGGCCTGGACTTACGACCGTTCGGATAGCGACTCTTGGAAGTTGCAGGGGCTCTGAGGAAAAGGGACTCTGGACTGTTTTTCACGCTTACGACCGTGGCAGTCTCCCAGACGTCACGGGATCAAAATTCGGATGCTTGGCAACTGGCATGGATTTATGATGGTTGCGGCACCCTGGGGGCGTGTGGGGGTGGTGTTGGATGTCAGGTGATCCCATTTTGCGACCTTCTGGCCAGCAAAGTCTGTGGGAGAAACCAAATTCGCTTAACAGCTGCTTGACTAAGAGAAGGATGGCAGTGGTTCCTTCGATCGCGGTGGCCAGGAACGTCGTAAAATGAGTCCAAACTCAGATTTAACAAAAGACTCCCGTAGCCAGCGGAAATGTTGTGTTCAATTGGGGTCATAAGTCAAGGACTACCTACAGAACTTACTAAATAAATGCGAAAGAACGTAATGGATGGGTGGATGGGTGGGTGGGTAGATGATAGATAATAGATATAGAGATATAGAGATAGATAGATAGATAGATAGATAGATAGATAGATAGATAGATAGATAGATAGATAGATGATAGATAGATAGATAGATAGATAGATAGATAGATAGATAGATAGATAGATAATACATAGATAGATAGATAAATGAATGAGGGAGACATACAGACACTGTAGAGATAGATTGGTAGAGATGGGTGAGTGGATGGATGAATGGATGAATGGAGAGAGAGAGGATGGATGGATGGATGGATGGATAGATAGATAGATAGATAGATAGATAGATGATAGATAGATAGATAGATAGATAGATAGATAGATAGATAGATAGATAGATAGATGATAGATAGATAGATAGATAGATAGATAGATAGATAGATAGATAGATAGATAGATAGATAGATAGAGATGATGGATGAATGGATGGATGAATGATTACTACTTTCTTTCCGGACCCCAGCCGAACAGTCAAACAGGCCAGTAATTCCTGCTTCGGACAGTGATTAGAATCTTAGATAAGGAAGCCTTCTCCTTTGCTCTCCCAGAGGTAGACTGCTCCTGGTTCTGGAGGCTTACTTTAACGTCAAGAGGGAGAGCAAACGATCCCTCTCTTCTCCGTGAAACGTAATAACAAAAAGAAGCAGAATCCAACTGAATTAGATTTGCATTCTCTTCTGAGCAGCAGAAAAACCCAGCGCAGCCCTCTTCCAGAAGTTTCAGACTACAATACCCATAAAGCCCCAACTCGGTCCTTCTGGCTGGGACTGGTTGAAAGTGGGTTTTTTTTGTTTTTTTTTTAAAAATTGATTTATATGCCGCCTTTCTCCGGAGAGTCTGGGCGGCCTACAATGCGTTAAGCGATGGCCATACTTTTGTATATTTATACAAAGTCAGCTTATTGCCCCCACAAACTGGGTCCTCAATTTACCTCCCTTAGAAAGGATGGAAGGCTGAGTCAACCTTGGGCCTGGTGAGATTCGAACTGACAGTAATTGCAGACAGCTGAATGTTAATTACAGTGCTTTAGTCTGCTGAGCTTCCAAGCTCCTTGAGGAGTTGAAGTTAAAGTAGAAGTTAAAAGTCAGAGGCCCTGGAAAACAGCACCAGATGTTCGCCCCGCCCTAGAGATCACGTCTGTTCTTTAATTTATGAATTTAATTTATTGAATGTCATTTATCCAACTTCTGGATAAGAGTAACATCTTCCCATAATGATGGATGGCTGAAAATCCTCCATTTTGGGACTTTCATTAAATATCGAATTTTGGGAGTGGGTGGGGGGGAGAGAACAAGCTAAGAGACTGTAGGAAAGAAGCTTGTGGGATAAGGGGTGGAGCCTGGTGAATCAGGAGGCGGGGCCTGGCAAATGAACATTCCTTTATTCCTAGAGCCCCACCCACTCCAATGGACTCTTAGCCCCCAGCTAGGGGAGCAAAGGGTCTGTGTGATGGGGGAGGAGCTAATGGCAAGCATGTTTGGCTACGGGCCCGCCCTCTTTGATCTGGCCCCTCCCCCGAGATTCGGACGCCATAAATTTAATAAAACAGATAAAAGAACGATACGCAATGTTTAATGGCCACCCACCTTCATGTTAATGCTTCTGTACGGGTGGATGTGTGTAGTTGTAAGCTGCCCAGAGTCACTCCAGGGAGTGACACAGGTGGCATGTAAATTTAATGAACAATTTGTTTAATAAATTTTGGAGAGCACAAACCAGTAGGAAAGTTAACCTTAGAATTTCAGATCAAGTTGTAAAGCTTCTCTATATTTAAAACAGTGTTTTCCAACCTTGGCGACGGGAAGAATGGGGGGACTTCAATTCCCAGAATTCCCCAGCCAGCCAAAGGCTGGGGAATTCTGGGAATTGAAGTCCCCCCATTCTTCCCATCGCCAAGGTTGGAAAACACTACCCTATAAATTGCTTTCGGACTCCTCCGAGTTCTCTTCTTCCTCCCCCAGGCTGGCCTGTAAATTATTAAGAGCCTTTTTTTTCTAAACCTCCATGAAAAATTCATTCCGTCGGGGAGGCCATGCTGCAGGGTTTACATTTCCCAGGGACCGGAGCCCTGGGGGTGAGGAGGGTTGTTTTGAAAAAAACTTGGAGAAAGCGATCAATGTGCAAAATTCATGAGAGTGGAATTAGGGAAAGGGAGGTGGGGAGATGGGATGGAAGGAAGAGAAAGTGTCCGGCAGACTAAAAGAGATTTGCGGGTCCTTGCTAAAGGTCCAGCTGTCCAATGCTAGAGAGAGAAAGAGAGGGGGGAGGAGAGGGAGGGAAGAAAGGAGGGAGAGGGAGAAAGTAATTGTAGATAGGCAGAAGATATAGGTAGGTAGGTAGGTAGGCAGATGATAGATAGATAGATAGATAGATAGATAGATAGATAGATAGATAGATAGATAGATAGATAGATAGATAGATAGATAGATAGATGATAGGATAGAAGGATGGATAGATATAATAGATGGATGGATGGACAGAAAGATATGATAGATGGATAGATAGATAGATAGATAGATAGATAGATAGATAGATAGATAGATAGATAGATAGATAGATAGATAGATAGATATGACGGATGGATGGATGAATGGACGGACGGACGGATGATAGGTAGATGATAGATAGAGATAGATAGATAATAGATGATAGATGATAGATGATAGATAGGTAATTGGGTGGGTGGGTAGGTAGATGAATAGATAGATAGATAGATAGATAGATAGATAGATAGATAGATAGATAGATAGATAGATAGATAGATAGATAGATAGATAGATAGATAGGATAGAAGGACGGATAGATATAATAGATGGATGGATGGACAGAAAGATATGATAGATGGATAGATAGATATGATGGATGGATGGATGGATGGATGGATGGACGGACGGATGGATGATAGGTAGATGATAGATAGATATAGATAGATAATAGATGATAGATGATAGATAGGTAATTGAGTGGGTGGGTAGGTAGATGGATAGATAGTTAGATGGATAGATAGGTAGATGGATAGATAGATGGATGGATAGATAGATGGATAGATAGATAGATAGATAGATAGATAGATAGATAGATAGATAGATAGATAGATAGATAGATAGATAGATAGATAGATAGGCAGGCAGGCAGGCAGGCAGGCAGGCAGGCAGGCAGGCAGGCAGGCAGGCAGGCAGGCAGGCAGGCAGGCAGGCAGGCAGGCAGGCAGGCAGACAGACAGACAGATAGATCAATAGATATGTAGATAGATAGATATGTAGATATGGTAGATAGATATGATGGATGGATCGTTAGATCGATCGATCGATATAATAGGATAGATAGATATGATAGAAGGATGGATAGATATGATATATGGATGGATGGATGGACGGACGGGAAGACGGATGGATGGATGATAGGTAGATGATAGATAAATAGATATAGATAGATGATAGATAGGTAGGTGGTGGGTAGGTAGGTAGATGGATAGATAGATAAATAGAGATAGAGATAGATAGTCAGCCTCTCAAAGTTGCATTTCATTCAGGGCTGACATAGTAAAGGGGGGATTAAATTACTGTGGGATTCGTAAGAGAGACTGCCCTAGAATGATTTAGATAATGACCAATAAGGATAAGGAAGCAAGCCAGGAAAGGGAGGGAATTTGGAGCAGAGGTCATTTCCTGACTGCATATGAGTCCGTGAAGACGTTGTTCTAACAAATAAAAGTTTTTTTTCTTTATTATCAAAATGTGAGAGGCATTTTATTTCTTTAGACAACTCGTACTCGGAGATGATAGATAGATAGATAGATAGATAGATAGATAGATAGATAGATAGATAGATAGATAGATAGATAGATAGATAGATCCCCTTTCCTTTCCTTTCCTTTCCTTTCCTTTCCTTTCCTTTCCTTTCCTTTCCTTTCCTTCCCTTCCCTTCCCTTCCCTTCCCTTCCCTCCTTTCCTTTCCTTTCCTTTCCTTTCCTTTCCTTTCCTTCCCTTCCCTTCCCTTCCCTTCCCTTCCCTCCTTCCTTTCCTTTCCTTTCCTTTCCTTTCCTTTCCTTTCCTTTCCTTTCCTTTCCTTTCCTTTCCTTTCCTTCCCTTCCCTTCCCTTCCCTTCCCTTCCCTTCCCTTCCCTCCT